>FPAK01000009.1:8142003-8377763 GCA_900116095.1 Euclidium syriacum | reverse complement strand
CAGTATATCATACAATTCTTGATACAAACATCAATTTTAATAGATGGGAGGTAATAGATGAAGGAATTTGATCAGGTTTTAATCATACTAAAACAACCTATAACAAATTATATTGCCCATATCATATGTCAACTGAATCTAGTTCATGGATCTCGAGAATACCTGGGAATTGAGCTGCGGAAGGTAATCAGGAATTCGAGATCAGAAATGCCTCAGATGTTGCACCTCTACAGAAGTCCACACGCACACAAACTGGATGATATGGATGTTAGTGCATTCGTGAACAATTCACCTTGGGATTCCTGTGTTTCTGGTGGCTGTAGAATTAGGTTAGAGCTCTCAAAAATCGTGCATATCATATATATAAAGACTTAAGAAACCTAATTAACCATTGGTTCAAAACCAGTGATTAATTAAACCGAAAACCAAAATCACAATTCTGGTTCGGACTCATGTGTCGATCGACACAACTCATTTGTGTCGGTCGACACACTCTCCACAAACGCAGAAACTTGATCATTACACTAATGATCATTCCCAATGTACTCTTATCCAGTTTGCTTAGGTGTGTGACCCTATAGGATCATGTAACACTAACAATGAGTTCTCAACTCATAGATTACAAGTGGCTTCTAGCAAAGCATTGTAATCACTTAGTATCACATGATTGTCTTATCTCGACAACTATATATAAGAGTAAATACAAGTGTGATTTCAGGACATTCCCAACTATCTCCCACTTGTTCTGGAATCAACTATTCCCTTAATCCCTTTGTCTCTATATCTCGATCTAGCATAAGGCAAGAGCTCGTGTCATCCTTATTAAGCTAGACCATGTTTATCGAACTCTGATTTATACTGATAAGAGAAACGACTGACAATCACCTCGTTTGAGCGCGGCCACACATTTTTCAGTATCAAATCTTCGATAGGCCCTGAGATATTTATCTTTTGTTATATAGGAGGAACAAATCTCTTCTTGTTCCATCCCTGTTCCTTACACACTTCATGACATGCCCAATAATGCCTTTATAATCACCTGTTACGGCTGACGTTTGACAAAACCAAACCAGGCCAATTCATATGTAAGAGAAACATGATGAACTCAGGTCTAAGGACTATACTCTATAGTCGCAATGAGAAACTCTTATGACACTCATATAACATTCTTGTAGAGTTCTCATTAGCGGGTCATATCCGATATTGTGTTCTCTAACACATATCTATGTGATTGACTTTAATACCCCTATTAATGACTCCATGAAACTTAGTCATCAGTCACCTCACATACTAGTCTCTCGCGGTTATTAATGTCCCACTTCAATAACCTCGACTAGGGACAAAGATATTTTATCTCATTCATTACTTATAAGGTTTCATGATCAAGTCACGTACTTGATGACTTATAAAAATGCCATAAATTATTTTGGGACTATTATTTAATTATCCAATAATCAAATAATATATGAAACAAATTTCATTAAAACATAACCAACTGTATGTTTACATGAACATCACAACATAAACAGCTCCCACTAGAATTAAGATCACATCTTAAGAAATCTAATGCCTACAACATCAGCATAACTCTTATGCTTAGGTCGTGGGATCTGCTACGGTGTCCTGCTTGGAACTCTTCCAACTAACTGCACCGTTGATTAGACAAAAGACGTAACCAGACTTCAACCAAAAATTGTCTTTGTCCGTGTAACCACTCTCCACAAGCTCATCACTTCCTCCGTAGACCAAGAACTTTTCCCTAGTATTTCCCAAATACTCATAAGTGTTCTTGACAGCTATCCAGTGACTTTCACCGGGATCAGATTGGTATCGACTCATGTGTCGCCCGACACAACCCTTTGTGTCGATCGACATAGCTTTTCGAACATGTGTAAGACCTTATCAATATAAGGTATCTTGACACAGTTCAATCAGCTTATTTAATCTATCTCTATAGATTCTCAAGTATATCGTCTATATACAGTATGAGAAATGCAATTGCGCTCCCACTAGTCTTCTTGTAAACGCATGGTCCCTCTTCGTTTCTCACGAAATCAACCTCTTTGATCGCTTCATCAAAACGAATATTCAAACTCTGAGGTGCTTGCTTCAATCCATAAATGGATCGATGAAGCTAGCATACTTTCCTAGCATACTTTCCTAGCATACTTAGGATAAATGAAACCCTCAGGCTGTGTCATGTACACATCCTCTTCCAGAATCCCATTCAGGAAGGCGGTTTTTCACATCCATTTGCCAGATCTCATAGTCATAATGAGCTGCAGTTGCTAGGAGAATTCGAATAGATTTAAGCATAGAAACTGGGGATAGGTTTCATCATAGTCAACACCATGAATTTGCTTGAAACCTTTAGCAACCAATCCAGCTTTGTAAATCTGTATGTTACCATCCACATCGATTTTCATCTTTGTAGGTTCTAAACCCATTTACACACAATGGCTTTCACACCATCGGGTAAATCCACCAAAGTCCATACTTTGTTTTGTGACATGGATCCCATTTCGGATTCAGTGGCCTTAAGCCATTTTCGGAGTCAGAGCTCATCATTGCTTCTTCGAAATTCACAGGCTCGTCACTATCAACGATCAACCGATCATGACAGTTAATCACGAGAAATCCATATTTCTCGGGCTCGTGAGGAATCCTTTCGGATCTGCGAACTTCAGGCACCACATGTATAGGTTCTACAACTCTTTGTAGATCCAATGGCTGCTCTTCCTGAATAGGCTGAGCAGCTTCCTGTGATACTTGAACCTCTTCGAGTTGTACTTTACTCCCACTGTTCTTCTTAGAAAGAAACTCTCTCTCAAGAAAGACACAGTTCCGAGCAACAAACACTTTGTTCTTGGTTTGGTTGTAAAAGTAGTAAGCATTGGTTTCCTTTAGGATAACCGATGAAGTAGCACTCATCAGATTTTGGGCCGAGCTTGTCAGGCGTCAAACGGTTGACATAAGCTTCACAATCCCAAATCTTCAGGAAAGATAAACTTGGAACATTTCCAGTCCACATCTCATGTGATATCTTTGCAACTGATTTTGATGGAACCCTATTCAGCGTAAACGCAGACGTTTCTAGAGCATATCCCCAGAAAGATAATGGAAGATTTGTGTGACTTATCATTGATCGAACCATATCCAATAGGGTCCGATTCCTCCTCTCAGACACACCATTCCATTGAGGTGTTCCAGGATGAGTGAGTTGTGAAACAATTCCACAATCTCTCCGATGATCACTGAATCCTTGGCATGAGTATTCACCTCCACGATCTGATCGAAGAGCTTTAATACTCTTGCCAAGCTGATTATGTACTTCATTCTGGAATTCCTTGAACTTTTCAAAGGATTCCGACTTGTGTCTCTTTAGATAGACATAGTCATATCTAATGAAGTCATCAGTAAATGCAATGAAGTATTGAAAGTTTCCTCTAGCACTAATGCTCATTGGGCCACACACATCAGTATGTATTAGGCCCAACAAGTCACTGGCCCTTTCATCAGTTTTGTTGAAAGGAGCCTTAGTCATTTTGTCCAACAAGCAGGATTCGCACTTCTCACATGATTCATAATCAAATGAGCTTAAAAAAAACCCATCACGGTGGAGCTCTTGAATCCGTCGCTCAGTTATTTGGCCCAAATGACAATGCCAGAGAAAGGTAGGGTTCGAGTCATTGGACTTGAACCGTTTAGTGTTTATGTTATAGACAAGCAAAGATTAGTTTAAAACATAAAACTCATTCTCTAATTAGGCGCTACCATAGAAGACATCATTACGATAAAAAGAACAACATTTTTCTTTAATCGAAAAATAAAAAGAACAACATTTGTCTTTAATCGAAAAATGAAAAACATCCTAATCCATACAAGAAATAGAAATGATGTTTCTACTCACAGCAGGTACATAGTAGCAGTTCTTAAGTTCTAAAACTATCCCTGAAGGCAAAGACAAATGAAATGTTCATACGGCTAATGCAGCAACTCTTGCTCCATTCACAACGCGCAAGTCCACTTGCCCCTTCTCCAGAGTTCTACTGTTGCTTACGTCCTGCATTTTCATACAAATATGAGCACCACAACCAGTATCCAATACCCATGAGGTAGAACTTGGAGTAGTAACATTTACTTCTATAACATAAATACCTTAAGAAGAAGTCTCGTACATCTTCTTTATCTCTTCAGAATCTTCCAGGTATTTCATGCAATTTCTCTTCCAATGCCCAGGCACTTATAAACATCAGAAGGGCCAGACTTGGGCTTGGGCTCAGGCCTGTCCTGATTCAAAATTCGGACCACCTTGCCTTTTGCCTTGTCCTTATTTGTTTTCTCAAACCTCTTACCCCCTTGTATCAGAAGTACGTTTGGGGTGCCCTTCTTGATGTTAGGTTCATCTGTCTTGAGCATATCATGTAGCTTAGTCAACGTCTTCGTCGAGTTGTTCATGTTATGGTTCACAACAAACTGATCAAAACTCGACGGCAGTGACTACAAAATGATGTCAGTAGTCAACTCTTGGCTAATGGGACTGTCCAGTTTCGCTAGGTTATCAATATAACCCATCAACTTAATGACATGTGCATTAACTGGACCATCCTTTGGTAGCTTGCACTCAATGAGAGACTTAACCTTCTGGTATCTCTTAGTTCGTGCATGCTCCTGAAATATCGCTTTCAAGCTAGTGATCATCTCAATTGGCGACTCCACGTTCTCATATTGCTTCTGCAATTCCAAGTTCATAGTAGCCAACATGAGACAATTCACATCGACCACATCATCATAATGCTTATGCCAAGCATTTCTCACTGCATGTGAGGCATTGGATCTTAGTTTATCAAGTAGAATCTTTACAAGGACATAGTCCTTTTTCTCCTGCTTGAGAACAATTCTCAAGTTCTGATACCAATCGAGAAAATTGGATCCATTTAACTTGTCCTTCTCAAGGACGGATCGCAGGGAGAAAGTATTGTGAGAAGGAGTGGTAATAGCTGAATCAAAAGAAAAGAAAATGGGTTGTCATAATGTTCAAGAAATGAGAAATCTTAACCTTTAAGAAAACTCACATTATATTCAAAACAATGTTTCCTCAATTTGAATATAACAATCCAAGACCCATACTTCACTAAAACTTGAGTGAGCTTTGGCTCATCGCCCAAATCTTAGCTATCTAGGTAAGCAACAACTTTTGCTAATTAAATCCAATGTAAGTCTTGGTCATGAGTTAGACATCTTATGTTTAATCCACTCCTATGTCTCTAAGTCCAAAACCGTTTTGATGGCTTAGTCAAGTACTAATCTCTTAAGTCACATGGTAACGATTACCATCTGCCATACTCATGTAATTGTGGACACCTTGCTTTGGAAAACCCATCGCACAATGAAACGAGTCTATACAGTTGACAAGATTGGAAATACATCAAGTATACTTGATATTAGTTTGAGGAACGGAACTAATACATATCAAATATGTATCCTAGAAGTTTTCATAAAACAATCAATCTAATTGATTTTTAATTTATTCTAGAATACGGGTTTTGAAATTGAGATTTCGGACAGAGAGCATGTGTCGATCGACACTACATTAGTGTCGGTCGACACAACTCTAAAACAATCTTCGAATGCCTCGTCGATCGACACAACTCGATTATGTCGGTCGATACAGCTCATGTGTGTCGATCGACACTACTTTAGTGTCGGTCGACACACTCAACCCGAACAGAGCCAATCGCGAAAACCAATCCAATCGAATTAAACCAATCGCGATAAAACAGCTTGTGTCGATCGACGCAACCTTTGTGTCGGTCGACAGAATCAGCCAGTAACGGTCGACACAGTCTTTGTGTCGGTCGACAGAAGCTGTTCAGGAAAGTTCGATCATTGGATCGAAACCTAAATTTTTTCGAGTGGTTCTGGGAGTGTGTCGATCGACACAAGATCTATGTCGGTCGACACCGACAACCCAGAAACTCTAAAACACAAATTTCAACCAAATTCTAGCATGCTTTCTTAAATAAAACTTTTATATATTAATTTGAATTCACATAATTCATTGAGCATGCATCAGATTCAATAAAAAACATTAGGCTCTGCTACCACTGAAGGAATTTGATCAGGTTTTAATCATATTAAAACGACCTATAACAAATTCTATTGCCCAGATCATATGTCAATTGAATCTAGTTCATGGATCTCGAGAATACCTGGGAATTGAGCAGCGAAAGGTAATCAGGAATTCGAGACAGAAACGCCTCAGATGTTGCGCCTCTACAGAAGTTCACACGCACAGAAACTGGATGATAGGGATGCTAGTGCCTTCGTGAATAATTCACCTTGGGATTCCTGTGTTTCTGGTGGCTGTGAAATTAGGTTAGAGCTCTCAAAAGTCGTGCATAATATATATGTAAGGACTTAAGAAAACCTAATTAACCATTGGTTCAAAACCAGTGATTAATTAAACCGAAAACCAAAATCACAATTTTGGTTCGGACTCGTGTGTCGATCGACACAACTCATTTGTGTCGGTCGACACACTCTCTAGAAACGCAAAAACTTGATCATTACACTAATGATCATTCCCAATGTACTCTTATTCAGTTTGCTTAGGTGTGTGACCCTATAGGATCATGTAACACTAACAATGAGTTCTCAAATCATAGATTACAAGTGGCTTCTAGCAAAGCATTGTAATCACTTAGTATCACATGATTGTCTTATCTCGAGAACTATATATGAGAGTAAATACAAGTGTGATTTCAGGACATTCATAACAATAGATAATACAATTCTTGATACAAACATCAATTCTACTATAATCGAATCCACACCCCTTTCACTGACATTATAATCTACCTTATGTTGTAAAATCCGAGCAGCTAAAGATAACTGCGACTGACCTTCACGACAACCGTCGTACAATGGATTATTCGCTCCTTCTAACAAGTCGTAGAATTTTTTAAAATGATTTCGTACCGGTTCATTTTGATAATTACCATCCTGATGGTAGCTATCAAAACTCACATTATCACAAAACGCATCATTCACCATATGTACATATGGATCTTCTACTACATTTCTCATATATTGCGGATCAACATAACTAGTTCCTATATCTAGTTCTTCTCCATGCTTATCCCAAACATAGTAACCCGGCATAAATCTGTAGGTAAACAGATGACTCCAAATTCTAGAATCCGCTAAGAAATTTCCGTTCATGCACACACTACAAGGGCAGTTAAACTTACCTCCATTGCTCTGCACTAAGAGTTGACTACCAGCAAATGTCATGAATTGCTCCACCCCCAATCTGAACTCCTCCAAAAAATTTCCCGTGGCTTCATCAATCCGATTATACATCCAATCCCGAGAATTATTAGAATTGAACCTTCCAGCCATTCTTCCACACTTATTGGTCGATTTGTATTTTTATAGATACGAAAGGAGGAATAAGTTATGATGAACGACAAGAAGAAAGCCTAAAACTTTTTTGATATAGAAAATTTCGCGACTATTTCGCGACTAATTAACGACTATATAGCGACTAATATTAATAGTCGCCTTATATCGGTACACCAACCTGAAACCGTACCGATTTTTAACGACTATTAGGTGACTAACTTGAGACTCGCTGCATGAGTCACCTAATAGTCGTTATTTTTGCGACTAATTAGCGACTACTCTTCCCAAAATACCTTATAGTCGCAAATTAGTCGTCAATTAGCTACCATTTTAGCGACTATGTGTTTTAGTCCCTATTTTGCAACTAATCATCGACTATAAGGCTTTAGTCGCAGACTAGTTGTAAATTAGTCGCTAAATAGTCACCAAATTTAACGACTATTATTTTAGTCACATCCTATAGTCGCCAAAACGTTGTTTTGGTGTAGTGTAAATGCATGAAAAATGAAATAAATATAGGATAATTAGATAAAATCTTATTGAAATCTGGTGTTAAAACACTCAATTTCACATCTCATCATATTACATATTCATGAACCAAAGAACAAAAGAGTCTGGAGTCACAAACAAAAAATTAACTTCTTGTCTCCCTAAGTTTAAAGAGAATAAACTTGTTTCCTACAATATTAATACTCTTCATGAATATAGCATGTTAACTCGGGATCAAAAGACCCAGAGTAAGAAACAAAAGGAGAAAATAAGGATTAATGAAGAAAATGAAAAAAATTGGTATTAATAAAGAAGAAAGAAAGATCATTTAGGCATAATGTTTCTATGGTAGGAATTTTTAGACTACGTTACATCAAACTAGTTACATCAAACTAGTTATCAAGCAACCCCATTCTAACATAGCTTACCTAAATCTATAATCTATATTATCACCAAAGCATTTTTTTGACAAAACCGACCTTTAAAAATAACTGCATATACCTCTAACGTGCCATCAATTTCATCTGAGACAAAGAGCAGTTTTACATATTACTACAATATTGTTGCCACTCTTATATACAAACCATAATTCCATCATAATCCTTCCTTTCATTCCTACAACTCTCGTTAGTCTCGGTCTATCCGAGTTGAGATAAGTATAACTAACCCTCGTTAGTCAAGTTCCTAAATTGTCCGGTCACTCGCAAATATTCACTCCCCTATATAGCTTAAATGGCTTTCTATGATTTTTCACCATAAGACATTGAAGTATTTGTAGAGTTACCTTTACCTTCTGAATTAATTAATTAATTCAAAAAGTAATTGTTTTTCACCATGGTCAAGTTCTAACTTCTTCTTCTTGATTTCCTCTTCCCAACTTGGTCACGGTCTATCACGTTGATCCTATTACGTATAGGGGATGTTACACGTCCTGACCTTACGGTTGGTCGACCTCGATGCAACCTAGAGAAACGTATTTAATTTTGATATTCTTGTTTCTTTTGCATATTTCTAGCAGCAATTCTGAGCACATTGTCTACGAAGATATATGGATGAAGAACGAGAATGAACCTTTGCCTCACCCATTTGAAGGCGAAGAAGGAGCTGAAATAGTCTCAAGAACCAACACAACGGGCATTGAAATGATTTCGATACGGTTTTCTACAACCATTTTTGTGAAGCCATTAAAGCTGCTCGATATGACCACCATGAGGAGTCTTGGTTTGAAAAGACAACTCGATACGTTGATGAGTAACATTGGGATGGGGAACATCGGTATCATTCTCCCACTTATCCCGATGCAGCGAGGCAATTCTTGGTCTCTTGCTATTTGTTTTACCCGCGTGGTTGTGGAGATGTCAACCAATGAGGACTCCGCTTCAGATACGAGGGATTTGTTACAACATCACCATTGACGATCTGTGCGTTGTCTTTGGTTTCCAATGAACTGGAACCAAGTATTATGGTATGAAGAATTTCATGGAACGTCAGCAGTTTTGGAGTTTGATTAGATGTGGATCTTATGAGACGACCAAGACGAAGCAATCACTTATTCGTCATCCTGCTTTGCGGATTTTGTTGCACATTATTAGTCACACGTTGTTGAGATGGACATAGGTTGGACGTCTCTATGAGCATAAGCTTGTGTTGCTCTACTACGCCATTGGCGATGATTTTATTTTGCCAAACGTCCAGAAGGAGACTGATTGGAACACTGGTGCACTCTTTGCACGTCATCTGGTTTCTTTGAGAAGCCATGCATTTTCTGGAGGACCTAGCAAGAAGGATATGGTGGGGAGCCTTTTGAATCCAATTATGAGATTTTGTGAGGTGCCATTTAACAGAATTACCAAGGAAGAAGGACCTGAGATTCACCTTAAGCTAGATGATGCTTCTTTAACTTATTCAAATATTGTATGTTTGAAGAAGTTTTATAAGTTTGCACGTGCTAATAGAGCTGTCTTTTTGCTCCAGTTGCCTAACAAGGATTACACCAAGATTGTGGGAGCTGATGCCTTGCGATTTACACCACCTGCACCACTGCTCACCATTGTTGCATTCCCTACTACACGCCCACCTCGACGTACCCGCCACACCCAACCACCGTGTGCTTCTACTTCTCAGCCTAGAGCTGAAGTTCATGAGTTTGTTAAAGTTCGATTTTCGACTGGCGGTATGCAAGATTTCTTTGAACTACCGGTTCAACCACCATTTGAGGCATCTTCCGAAGTGAATTATGGGTACAAAATGGAGCGTCAGAGAAGGAAGAACAAGGTGGCACAATAGTTCTAGTCTTTTCTCACTGTTTTTTCATGTAACCATGACCCACATGTTCCCCGAGGAGGTAGAGAGACACATACATGATGATGAGGATGCGGACACTGAGTCGGACGACCCTTCTGCCGGTCGGTCGACGGCTGCAGAGCGTGGCGATTCGCTTGAGTTTTTCGACTGTCCCGGTCAACCTTTCCCATTTCCCGGTGGACCTCATGATGATGAGATACCTTCCACCTGATTTCTTTGGAGGTACAAGATCTTCAGCTAGTTCTGAGATCCCGAAACGCCGATCCACAGTCCGCGACAGTTGTGATAGTTTTAACCTTTTAACTTTCTTTTTGGATTTTCTTTTGGATTTTTGGATTTTTTGTGTACTTTTCTCCTTTTGATTTGTTTCATTGGGGACAATGTAATTTAAGTCTGGGAGAGGGAGTGTTACTAATGATTTTTCCTTTGATTTTTCTATTAGATTTCTATGGAATTTGATGGATTGAGTTAATGATTTATCTTGAGATTTATTGTATTGTGGAACTATTGATTAGTGACCTTATTCTACTTTAAATATGATTGAGTGATTTGACAGCAATGACAAAAAATGATTGAATGGAATACCATAGAGTTTGATAGACATATTCAGAGTTAGACCCATGTTTTTATCAGATATTTAGCAATGCCAGAGCATTATTCAGTAAAGTATGTACCACTATCTCATTATAGTTAGTATTGATGTTTTGCTGTTATGAGGCTAAGAAAAATTTCCCAAGACGCCAATTTTTCATCACTAGAAACTCGGTTTCAGTACGGTTAAGAAAATTTTCCATTATACCGCTTTGTTCTTGAAACCTAAGAAACTTGATTTTAGTGAGGTCTAGAAAAATTTTCCATGAGATCATTATTCGCTTTAATCTTGTAAAATGAAATGAATAAATGCAAATGAATTCTTAAGAGCTGTAGAATGAATAAGTCTGAGGGAGAGGGAAGAAACCTGTATGGTTTAAGACAAACTTGTATTTGGTAGAATTAGAGATGAACCTATAATGATAAGAGAGAATGTTGAGACGGTATTTGGAATATGGTTCTTCACTGTGGATTGGATAACTCTGGTGTGTTCTAGAAAAGTTTCGTTTGGGAGTTACATTGAAGTTTGTTTATTTAATAGTTGTTAGTAAGATCACAGTGGTAGAAGTGGTTACTGAGAATGTCGGTTTGAATCATGGTTGCCGTATTTTTAACACCACGTTTTAGCTCTTTGTTTGCTTGAGAGCGCGCAAAACCTAACTCTATGGGAGTTTGATGTATTGATATTTTGACCAGTTTTCGCAAGCATATTTTATACGGTTTTGAAGCCATTTCTACACTTTAAGCAGGATAAAAAGGAGATTTCACAAGATTGAGCAATTGGAGAGGACTTAAATGATTTGGAGCAAAAATGAAGAAATATAACCAATGACAAATTCGACTGACTCGAAACTGAAGTCGACCGACTCATTAAGGTCGGTCAGAAGCAAGGAAATTACTTTTTCAGGCTTTTTGTAAACCCGAAGTCCTGGAAACTCATTGCCGACCTAGAAGCTTGTTCCCTGGAGATATATAAGCGACCTTACACAGAAGGATTATGTCAAGTCTTCAAGTTCTCAAGAAGCAATTCTCTCAAACCACCAAACTCTTACTTTTGCCTCAAGGAGCCACTTTTTCTTAATTTTTCTTGAGTTTTGTTCTACTACTTTGGATTACAAAGAGAAAGACCCACAAATTTATTTACTCTCTAAACCCTAGTTTCTTTACTTTTATACAAGCTTTGATATTAATATTGATGATGGTTTTGCTTGCTATGTGTGAGTTGTTTACTTGTTAGATCTAGGGTTTTTCAATGGTTTTATAGATCTCTACAGCACTTAACATGATATGATCAGTAGTAACTCTCTATTTTACTGGTATCTAATACAATATCTTGACTTGATCACTTAGGATATTGATCTCTAGGTTTTTCTATCTTATACACCATTCTATAGCAAGGTCATAACATAGTTTTTATTAAGTAATCTCTTCCTTGTTCAAATCAACATTTTACTTGGAAGGTTATGAACAATCAGATTTAAGTTTATTGCATGTGCTAGCTACCTTAGGTTGAAAAGCCTCATTTCTGATCTAGTGGTTAGTGCATAGGTATAGTGCCACGGGAGACCAGGTGTTATATATCTACGCTTTTTGTGTTTAAGAGTCTATTGTTTGTTGATTTTGTGTTGATCTATATCTCCTACGATACTTCCTTGATCTGGCACATTTAATTTATAAGTGGCAACACAACACAACAAATACTAGCTAAGTTACTTAAAATCATTCAAACTTCCTGGTTAGAATTGAAACTCGACATAGTCTCTATGGGATCGATAATCTTTAATACTACAATTTTACATTGTGCACTTGCAGTTAGTTTAGGTGAAATAATTCATGCATCATTAACCTTAACCATTTAATATATGGTTAAAACGGTTATTTTAATCTTAATCATTTAATAAAAGGTTAAACGGGTATTTTAATCTTAGCCATTCAATATATAGTGATATCGGTTTACGGTTACGGTTGCTTAATTATAATAATACAGTTAATATTGTAATATTTTTTAAAAAAAGTAACGGTACCGATTACTTTGGTGATTTTATATTAATGGACATGATAATGATAGTAGATGAGATATAACTAAATTTCAGATCCTTTAAAAAATTTCATTGTATTTGTTCCATATGTGTTTTTTATTTTTCTTATGAGTATTATTTTATTTTATGAGTAAAATTCATGTTATTAGTAATATTTTATAACTTGGCATGATAATTGTGGATCAAATATAACTAGATTTTAGATCCTTTTAAAATTTCCATTGTATTTGTTCCATTTTTTTTGTTTTTTTATTATAAGTAATATTTTAAAAATTGAATCTCTTATTATTAATTAGCCTAGTCTATGTTATGAAATGAAAGAAAAGGATAGGAAACAAATACTAATGGGAGAAAAAAATAACTATCAATTTTTCTTTAACAACTATCAATGTTATTAATTGTTCGAAAAAAATGAGAAAAATGATTTCATAGAAATATAATAATAACAACTACAAAATAAATATTTTAAATTTCAATAAATAAATCGAATAAAAATAATAAAACGATTATACATAATTAAGTAGTGATCTATTATATTTTATAAAAACGGTTATTATAAATTTATGGTTTAACTGACGATTTTATACAGTAATGGTTAATAAAAATTTACGATTAATAAATTTTTTAACCTTAACTAACATACGTTTACGGTTAACGGTTAAAATCTTTAACTGTTTATGCGGTTACCGTCTAATTACAGTTAAAATCTGAAACGGTTACAATTAGAAAGATTTTGGTCATGCCTACTTATCGTTGGAGAATTTGTGTTTCATTAGAGTTTCTCTAGAGATCTATCAATTTCATGATACCTAAAATTTAGGATGTTAATTCTAATCTGATGAGTTATAGGTCCGAATTTTCCTTATCCTAAGAACTTCAGCCCACAACCAAAAGTTAAAGGCTTCTCATGTTGCACTTTTTGGGCCATCCAAAATGCCAAATCAGGATATAGCAAAAAGAATCATTAATTACCATACATTTAGATGTGGATTTCTTTACTTTTCTGTGCTTGAAGGATTCGAGTAAAATAATTTGGGTATCTCGAATGATTGAATTCATCTTCTTTCTAAATTTCCTTATCGTAGTGATATGTTGCGTATTTATTGATATTTATTGTACTATCTTAATTAATTAATTAGGTTAGGGTGTTCGAAGTCGAGTGTGATTTGGACAGGAAGAGGAAGGGGTTTGGTGAAGGTGAAAAGTGGGACCCAGTGACCTCTGAAGTTGAAAGAGGGTTTGGTGAGACGAGTGGTGTGCAATGGATTCTCGTTACTGTGGTTGTTGCCCTTTTTTCATTGTTTGTTTGGTGGCCTAATTCTGTTCATTCCATTCCTTCCTCCACCGTTTTGTAATTTCTTATTTAAATGATGACATCCTTTACATCAGTCACTAAAATATTAATATTATCCACCAAATAATTCGCTTAGCAACTTTGATTTCTCTAGAGATTGTCTATCCCCGATCATAATAGATAAATTAGAGCGGTAATACTCTTTGAGTAAATGGGTCTCAAGTATTTTTTTTTTCCACTATACATCTAAATTATTGCCAGTTTTGCCCCTACATCTTTCCAATGCATGTATTTGAAACATAGACGAACCTATGTCATGACATAGTAGTAAAAAACTCTAAATATCCAAAAATCAAGAGGTATAGTGATTTTTGCAGAAAATGTTTGTTTTCGGCTTCATGAGTTTATTGTTACTCATTTTTTTTTCGAAAATATCCAAGGAGGAAAAGAGAAGAAGCGGAAGAGAGACAAGTTAAACAAGGATATTTATTGGTAAGAAATATTTGGTGGGTTTAAAACCATCAGTGTCGATCGCGTGTTGAAGATGTCGAAGAAAAACATAGTCACTGACAAAGAAATCAGATTCAAGTATGCTTGTTTGGCGATAGTCTATGCCATATTAGTCCCAACTACTCATTCACCCAACAAATTTTCAGACTATGTTTAACTAATACACGATCTCGACAAATTCTTCGCATATTCTTGCGATTGAGTTTCATTTTAGATGAGAGTCTCGACAATTAAAAAAAATAATGCTCTTGCAATTGAACATAAGACCTTACAATTAAAGGTTTATATCATGCATGGCAGCTGGTAATGGTTGCTAATTTTCCTGCTCTGGAAGAGGTTGTGACGATTAAGAGTTCTTCTTCATCTGACAAAGATAGTGGTAGTAGGAATGAAAAAAATTACCATGAGGTGACTCTTTCCTAGATACAATTTATATGACACTTTATGGTATGGATTTGATCTCCTCCTGGTGGAGCCATGTTAACTAGTTCAACAGCTACAAAAAACCTAGACTTCCTTCCAGGTTGTATATTCACTTATCGCTTAATGATCTACATCAAGGGTTTCATGATCAACACCCTGTAACACTTTATTAATCATGTATTTTCCATTAACCACCTTATACATGGATATATACATTGATAACCATGATCCCTACCCATCAGAGTCCTCCAAAAGAGGAAATCCAAGTTACAAAACAACGATTTTGAATGGAATGAATCACATCATGAGGAAACTTTCCTTGCGGAAGGGCATGTGAACAAAACATGTTTAATTGTTTCCTATGATAATCCAAAAAAGGAGAAAAACTGTATCACAATTAATGCATTTATGTTGTAATTTTTCTTTTACCATTTTCCCAAATACCATTTGTCAAACAAATGTATAGTTATTTTTGGGGGTATTGTATTTTCTAACAGTCAGCTTTTATCCCATTAACATTTTCGTGATGGAACAAGCTTCATGATACATCGGTTCCTTTGACTATAGAATTTTATAACTCTATTTAACAATGTATCTCTCATAACTAGTATAGTGTTAAATGTTCCGGTCTATAACGCTTTCTAATAACAATTACACCTATAAAAAATATATCTTCCTCGTTGAGAAACTTCTGAAGGATCGACATATGCCACTCCTTAGTTACCGGATTAATTAAATGACTAACCTTTAATTTTTGGGTGTAATAGCCCTTCCCGCATGCTGGTCGGAGGATTTCATATGGAATCTAAAAGTCCTCCCAAATTGAAGTATCAAACTCATAACCAATTTTTGTCCGACATCTTTGGAAGAGTAGATCTCGCAACGAGAAAATTCTACGCCACGAAAAAATGAAAATAATTCTTTAGCATCAAAGGATGTGAGTTCCTGAAATATTGACCTTTAAGAACCTTCGCTGCTAATGATTTCGGATACTGAAACATTCGATGTAGTTGGTTTTTTTCAGAGTCGACTTAAGAAGTTAAAGAGTTCGGAAGTCACCCCCCCCCATACTTTTGGATTTACACAATTTATCCCATGCAAGCCGATGAATGCCGCGTTTACCTATACTGGATTCCCACCAGAATTTAGAAAGCTCTCTATCAAATTTTAAATTTAGCTTATTTTCAAATTGCTCATAAGTAAACCCTATCCTTTCTGTTTGGGCTACCAAAAAAGGAGTTAAGTTTTTTTTTCTAAAAAACAACTTAATAGTTAGCGACTAGAGGAATATGTAACATGACATAACATAAGTGGAAAGGATCGGAGCCACAAATTTAATTTGCATATATTTTTCTCCGTCCAAGAGAAGCTTCAAAGACTAGCAATTCATCCGGTCCTGCAGTATTTCCTTTATATAATTAAATATTTTATACTTATAAATTATAATCTTCTATGCTTTCCGGAACACCGATATATGTCTCCAATATCATTTGTCTTTTGTTAATGTCCAATATCCTTTTAAGTTTCACATTATCTTGATTTGAAACTTCATATGCAAGTGGAGTGTTGATAGTTCCAATCTAACATCCTCAAAATTTTAAATTAGTTTAAAGTTTATGCGATTTTTTAATTAAGAAAATGGCAGGCCGAAACGGATCTCTATTTTTATTAGAAAAAGATACATATTTGTTTATGGAATATTCTTTCATTAAGTATATATTATCTTTGACTTGGAATCTAAGCTAAAAGCTTACCTATATATTGTAATCGAAACCAAAAGATCGAATAACACATTGATTCAGAGTAATAATATTCTTGACATGGTATCAGAGCCTCCCTTTGGTATGTGCTAAATTACTCTTGAGAAAAAAAAAAACAAAACACTAAACCTCAAATCGGTTCAACATGACTGACGGTGAAGGGAAAGACACAAAGGGGTTGATTTCACCTTACGCGATTCACTCGAACGAACATAGCGGACATGTATTGACATGAATCTTGTTTAATGGATTCAATTATGACCGATAGTCGAAACTTATGATGAATGCTCTTCGCTCTAAAAGAAAATTAGGGTTCATCAATGGAACCCTAACACGACCATAAGAAGGAACCGATGATGCAGAACGATGAGATATGGTGAATTCATTGATCATCGGTTGGATCATGGTGAGCGTGGAAGAGAAGTTGCGATCGTCTATCTCCCTTGTCGACGATGCTTCGGTGATGTGGGAAAGTATCAGAAACCATTTTTCTGTTAAAGATGGGACTCGTGAACATCAAATTCACGACAACATTCAGAAGTGTAGACAAGAGGGCCAAACCGTTGAGGTATACTTTGGCAAAGTCAAACTCTTGTGGGATGATTTGGCATATTTGGATAAAGGATTTCCTTGTTGCTGTAAGAAGTCGATATGCCCGTCCATGGTGAAATTCAACAAGAAGCATGATGGGATCCGTGTTCATCAATTTTTGATGGGTTTGGACAGTCAATTCAGCAATAGACGTTCAACTTTCCTTGCTCAACTACCTGATTTTGATCTTGGTCATGCATATTCGCAAGTTGTGCAAGAAGAGAGACACCTTGGTGCAGTCTGGTCCGTAGAAGAAAAGACTGCATCGGTGGGGCTTGGTGCTTCTCTCTCGACTGAATCTAAGCAGTCCCTCTATTGTACTAATTGTGGAAGAGTTGGACATGAGAAACCAGGATGTTTCAAACTTGTTGGGTATCATGAATGGTGGCCCGATCAAACCGTGGTCAAACAGTCAAGTGGAGGCAAAAGAAAGAATTTCTCTCTTGGTCGTGGTAAAGGGAAAGGATCGCAGGGAACCACTTCTCAAGCTAATGTAGCGGCGGCAGCAGGAATTCCTTCGCTCACAGCTTCTCAATGGAGTAGCTTGGCGAGCTTCCTTGAGGGTAAGAAGGATTCATCGAATGAGAAGCTTCTAGTAAGAATGAAAAACTCATTCTCTTTGGCACGAATAGCCATTTTCATTTGATAATCGATTCCAGAGCAAGTTATCATATGGCTGGTGATATCAATTTATTGGTTAATCTCCGTCGAATCAATCAGTGTCCGATTAAATTACCAAACGGTGGCCTTACATGGGCTACACGCCATGGCACATTTAATTTGGGAGGAAATTTTATTCTTCATCAAGCATTTTATGCGTCCGATTTGCATATTCCACTTATCTCCGTTGCTCAATTACTTCGAGATACTGCGAGTTCAGTGATATTCACCCGTGAGCTTTGTTTGATACAGGACCAACTTTCGAGGACATTGATTGAAGCGGGTAAAGCACGGAACGGGGTTTATCATCTTCGGGGTGTGGTTCTTCCTCAAATTAGTCGGATTTTGAAGATGGAGAATCGGGAATTGTGGCATAGAAGAATGAAGTATCCTTCTTCATAATTTTTATCTTTACTTTCAGATGTTGGTTTTTCTAAGAATAGTGTTAGTGTTTTAGAAGAATGTTATGATGTGTGTTCTCGCGCTAAACAATCACGGATTTCGTTTCGAGAAAGTTTCAATAAAGCAGATGATTTGTTTTCTTTGATTTACTGTGATGTTTAGGGGCCATATCGAATAAAATCCACATGTGGCTCTACATATTTTCTCACAATAGTCGATGATTTTTCACGAGCGGTTTGGACACATCTGCTTCTCGACAAATCTTCAATTGCGCAAGTCTTGAAAAACTTTGTTGCTTGGGTTGAGCGAAAATTTGGGAAGAAAACTAAGGTAGATCGTATGGATAACAGCACCAAATTTCTTCCCTTGAAGCCTTATTTTGCGGAAACGGGTATCATACATCAAACATCTTGTGTATATACTCCACAACAAAACGGTCGAGTTAAACGAAAACACCGACACATTCTTAATGTTGCCCGAGCTCTATTATTGCAAGCTCATCTTCCTACTCGCTTTTGGGGAGAAAGCATTCAAACTGCTGCATATATTATCAATAGAACAACATATGTTCTTATCAAAGGAAAAACACCGTATGAACTTGGTCGTTTATCAGGATATGACGACATTAGAACATTTGGTTGTATCTGTTAAGTCATTTGCACACCACGAACGCGTGAAAAATTCGAAGATCGAAGCTCTCGTTGTATTTTTCTTGGATATTCTGTAGAAAAGAAAGGATGGATTGTGTTTGACCTGCAAACTTAGAAGAAATTTGTCTCTCGTGATGCTCACTTTCATGAAAGCGTTTTTCCTTTCGCTGCAACTGATGCCACGAAACGTGATGAAATTGGAAGAATTACAGATAACTCACCTCTTGATTTGGTGATCGATGAATCATCTCCTTCATCGACTCATGTGACGCCAGAATTAATAGAAGATTGCGATGATGACGACACCGGCGAACCAATCTCTCCTTCGCGATCGGAGATGCAGATTTTGAGTTCTGAAAACTCAACTCCGGTTGGATCCGATTCAGTGGGTGTACCAAACAATCCGGTACAATCGATGGCCGGCCCAATTCTTGAACCAAGCCCTGAACCAATTACAGAACCAAACCCATAATAGCCGATTCAACCGATATTGATTGAAGAAATTACTGAACCGGTTACTGAAACAGACCAAACCGGCTCATCTTCTTCTTCCTCCTCTGCGACAGAACCTGCAATTACAGTAGAAAAATAAATAGTTGAAGAAAATCTGGGTAAAGGTCATCGTTTGAAAAAACAGTCTGTTCGTCTAGAACCTTACGTGACGAATCAAGCTGTTTTAAATGATAAACCCCCTTCTCAACGTGCTCACCTCACGCCACACATGTCCTCAAGTAAGTGTATCTATCCAATCTCGAATTTTGTTTCTCTCGACCGCTTCTCTTATTCGCAGAAAATATTCATTGCCGCTATGGATGCTTATACTAAACCTGACTTCGTTTGAAGAAGCTATGCAACATGATCATTGGCGATTAGCTTCTAAAGACGAAATCGTTGCTTTAGAGAAACTTGGAACTTAGGATATTGTTGATTTACCACCAAGTAAGCATTCCATCGGTAACAAATGGGTTTTCAAAGTGCAGTTGCGATCAGATGGAAATCTCAAACGGTATAAAGCTCGTTTGGTAGTACTTGAGAATAGACAAGAAGAAGGTACAGATTATGATGAAACGTTTGCTCTCGTTGTGAAGATGACCACAGTAAGAGCCTTTCTCAAGGTTGCCTCTTCTAAAAATTGGGATTTGGCTCACATGGATGTTTATAATGTGTTTTTTCTTGGTGATCTAAAATAAGAGATGTATATGAAGCTTCCTCCCGGGTATTCTGCGTCTGATAATAACAAAGTGTGTCACCTACGGAAGTCGCTTTATGGCCTTAAATAGGCTCCCCACTTCTGGTTCGCCAAACTATCTGAATCTTTGCTGCGTTTTGGCTTTATTCAAAACAAGAAGGATTACTCCCTCTTTTCCTTTCATCGTGGTTCATCATGTCTCTATGTTATGGTTTATGTGGACGGCTTGGTGATTGGTGGTAATGATTCTACTCTTATCAAGAAGTCTAAAGAATATATGAGCAAGTGTTTTCACATGAAAGATTTGGACGAGTTGAAATATTTTCTAGGATTGGAAATCTCGCGAAGCAAAGATGGTATTTATGTTTTTCAACGGAAATATGCTTTGGACATTATCACATAATGTGGTTTGACGGGGTCTTGACCATTTGATACTTTGATAGAGCAAAATCATATTCTTGCGCTTAATGAAGATGCGTTTTATGCTGATCCTACCCGGTATCGTCGTCTTGTTGGCCGTCTGGTGTATCTCTCCATTACCCGACCCGATCTTAGCTATGTCGTTCATTTGTTGGCTCAGTTTCTTGTTCAACCTCGTCAAAACATTGGAACGCAGTGGTCCGTGTGATTCGTTATCTTAAAGGCACGCTAGGTCAGGGCATCTTTCTGAATTCCAAATCCAATCTTCACGTTAAAGCCTATTGTGATTTTGATTGGTCTGCTTATCCTCTTAGACGACGGTCGCTCTCTGGTTATGTTATTCTCTTGGGTGATTCTCCTATTTCGTGGAAAACAAATAAACAACGAACAGTTTCTCGCTCATCAGCAGAGGCCGAATATCGAGCTATGTCTTTTACTTATTCTGAAATTCAATGGCTTATGGAATTGCTTCCGACGTTTGGTGTTAAACATGAAGAACTAGTGTCCTTCTTTTGTGATAACAAATCGGTCTTACACAGTTTTTGAAATCCGGTGTTCCACGAGCATACAAAGCATATTGAGAATGATTGTGATATTATTCGAGATGCCTTCCAAGCCAGTGAACTTGCTCTTGCTCATATTCGAGCGACTGAACAACTTGCTGATGACCAAATCGCTTGGGAGAGTTCAGTTTCAGTATTTTTTTGGCAAGATAGGACCGAAATCTACACTCGTCATCTTGAGGAGAATATTAGAAAAAGATACATATTTGTTTATGAGAATATTCTTTCATATATTATATTTGTTTTGGAGACTAAACTAAAAGTTTACCTGTATATTCTAATCGAAACCAAAAAATCGAATAACACATATTGATTGATTCAGAGTAATAATACTCTTAGACAATTTTTTTTCATGATTCTCTGGTAAATCATTAAAGTCATTAACCATAAACCATAATTCTCTAATAGTCGCATTAATTTCAATTATTTTTTCTCATACTCGATTCTTTTGTTGCCATTGAATCACCAGAAACACAAATAAAAATCCACAAATTTTACAATTCATTTTAGCACGGCACCGTTTACATCTTGAAAGTTCCAACTTAATATCCTCAACTGTTTTAAGTAGTTAAAAAATCCATTATGCTTTATTTTTTAGTCTCATGAGTTTAGAATTACATATGAAAATATGGAGGTTGTAACTATAAAAAGTGCCATTGCGTTTGTCATGCGAACGGCGTGTTGCGTCACTCGGCTCCTATTGAAAAGCCTAATATCGCGTGAATAATATTGTTTGCAATCTGTCCACGTAAAAATTGTCTTCCGCAAATTTTATTGCCCATTACGAAATTAATCAAACATGTAAAACATTTGGGTGTACTATTAAGGTTTTCATGTATCAAAAGTCAATTAATATGTTTTTAATGTTTAGTACACTTTTTACTTTTAACTTATGATCAAATGAGAAAACCAAAAAAAAACTTATCATCTAATGATTGGTTTATCTGTGTGTAATTTGAAAGTTTCCATTTTCGAGTTTTCCCATTTATTTGTAAGTGCACATGACTATAGCAGACTCATTTATAGTCCAATTTTATTTTGATAATTCGTTAGTAAAAGTTTCAGCAATGACTAAACCAATTACATATAGATTTAGTCATGAAAGAATAGTAAAATGCGACATCAAATAACACCCATATAAACTCATCATTTCAAATGAAGACAGGTCTATGTGAAATAGCCGATAGGATTGAAATGAAATCTGAAATGACGAAAGTAATAATAATTTGAAAGATACTAAAAAAAAATGAAAGAGTGTTATGGTGGGGACGTTAATTGACTCAATTACGTTCATACATTACACACCTACTCCCATCACAATGAACGCTTTACTCCAAAAAGAAAAAAAAAAAATCTCACAGTCTCACCAACCGCGAAAATGCAACTATCGTCAGCCACCAGCCACGACCACTTTTACCACCGTGACGTCGACGAAAA
The DNA here is from genome assembly GCA_900116095.1 of Euclidium syriacum. Taxonomy (NCBI): domain Eukaryota; kingdom Viridiplantae; phylum Streptophyta; class Magnoliopsida; order Brassicales; family Brassicaceae; genus Euclidium; species Euclidium syriacum. The sequence goes on along the minus strand of FPAK01000009.1, from coordinate 8,355,034 downwards.
ACAATAATATCACTGCCGCGTTAATGAGGAATTTTGCGACTTAAACCAAATCCACGAATAATAATCTCCACCACTAGATCCCCCCACTCCCCCATCTAACGGTCTTCATTAATTCTCAACCAACTCCTTCTTTCTCACTAGTATTCATTTCTTTTCTTTTATTCTATTTCTCTATTTAAAATTATCATTATAGAAACAAAAAATAAAAGAAAGATATAGTTCTCTTATGCTTACCTACCGACAAACACTAGGATCTTATATAAACCACCCTCCATTCAACTCTTTACCCTCAGGAACAAATACAATTCCTTAACCAACAATTTAGTTCTTTCATCTCTCTCCCTTAGAGATATTCTCAACTCCTTTTAACTAGTCTCCTATAGCAAAACTAACTAAAAATACGATTGAAATGGAGATTAACGGAGCACAAAAGATTAACGGAGGATCAGTGGACGCTATGTTATGCGGAGGAAAGACCGCGGCGGATCCTTTGAACTGGGGAGCTGCGGCGGAGCAGATGAAAGGGAGCCATTTGGATGAAGTGAAGAGAATGGTGGAGGAATTTAGGAGGCCATTGGTGAATCTCGGAGGTGAGACTCTGACGATCGGACAAGTGGCAGCAATCTCGACCGTTGGAAACGGTGTTAAGGTGGAGCTTTCGGAGACGGCCAGGGCCGGTGTGAAGGCGAGTAGTGATTGGGTGATGGAGAGCATGAACAAAGGCACTGATAGTTATGGTGTTACTACTGGTTTTGGAGCAACTTCTCATCGTAGGACCAAAAACGGCGTCGCCCTTCAAAAGGAGCTCATACGGTAATTCTTTCTCTCAACATAAGTATTTTCGGAAAAAAGTAATGTTAGGAGTTAGTTTATTGTCCAATTAATCGATTTTTTAAATACTTGTTAAGAATATTTGAATTTTACTTAACTTAAAAATAGAAATATATGATTAATTTTAAATTATAATGAAATATTTATATGCTAATTTAATATTTTCGTCATTTGATCCCTGGTTGGATATTTATATTTAATAATCTCTTTTTCTGAAAAAAATAAAAATTATCTCTTTACCGGAATATATTCACGGGAACTACCGCTTTTAGTGTTCATTTAGATGACGTTGCATGGGAAATATGCGGGTCAGGTAGTTCTGTGTATGGGCATTTTATAGTTTTAATGGCTATAAAATTTGTTCGGGTAAAAAAAAATGGAGAACTAATTTATCTCATAAGTTAAAGAAACTAATCCACACGAAAAATATTTGTCCGTTGCAGATTCTTGAATGCCGGAATATTTGGTAGCACGAAGGAAACATGCCACACATTGCCGCACTCCGCCACGAGAGCCGCCATGCTTGTACGAATCAATACTCTTCTCCAAGGATATTCCGGAATCCGCTTCGAGATTCTCGAGGCGATTACCAGTTTCCTTAACAACAACATCACTCCTTCTCTCCCTCTCCGCGGTACAATCACCGCCTCCGGAGATCTAGTTCCTCTCTCCTACATCGCCGGACTCCTCACCGGGCGTCCCAATTCCAAGGCCACCGGTCCTAACGGTGAGAACTTAACTGCAGAGGAAGCATTTAAGATGGCAGGAGTTAGTTCTGGATTTTTCGATCTCCAACCCAAGGAAGGTCTTGCACTCGTCAACGGCACGGCGGTTGGATCTGGAATGGCGTCGATGGTGCTATTCGAGACCAACGTTCTCTCTGTTCTCGCGGAGATTTTGTCAGCAGTTTTCGCGGAGGTGATGAGCGGAAAGCCTGAGTTCACCGACCATCTAACCCACAGGCTGAAGCATCACCCCGGTCAGATCGAAGCGGCGGCGATAATGGAACATATCCTCGACGGAAGCTCGTACATGAAATTAGCTAAGAAACAACACGAGATGGATCCTCTACAGAAGCCGAAACAAGACCGTTACGCTCTCCGTACATCTCCACAATGGCTCGGCCCTCAGATCGAAGTGATCCGTTACGCCACGAAATCAATCGAGCGTGAAATCAACTCCGTCAACGATAATCCTCTGATCGATGTCTCCCGTAACAAGGCGATACACGGTGGAAACTTCCAGGGAACACCAATCGGAGTTTCGATGGACAACACACGTCTTGCGATCGCAGCAATCGGAAAACTCATGTTCGCTCAATTCTCAGAGCTTGTGAACGATTTCTACAACAACGGGCTTCCTTCAAATCTGACCGCATCGAGGAATCCAAGCTTAGATTACGGATTCAAAGGAGCAGAGATCGCAATGGCTTCCTACTGTTCAGAGCTTCAATACCTCGCGAATCCAGTGACTAGTCACGTTCAATCCGCAGAGCAACACAACCAAGATGTGAATTCGCTCGGACTTATCTCCGCACGCAAAACCTCTGAAGCTGTCGACATTCTCAAGCTTATGTCCACAACGTTCCTAGTAGCGATATGCCAAGCGGTGGATCTCAGGCATCTAGAGGAGAACTTGAAGCAGACAGTGAAGAACACAGTCTCTCAAGTGGCCAAGAAAATTCTAACCACGGGAGTTAATGGCGAGCTTCATCCATCTCGCTTCTGCGAGAAGGACTTACTCAAAGTCGTAGACCGTGAACAAGTCTACACATACGCTGATGACCCTTGCAGTGCCACCTACCCATTGATCCAGAAATTGAGGCAGGTTATTGTTGACCACGCTTTGATCAACGGAGAGAGCGAGAAGAACGCAGTGACGTCAATCTTCCAGAAGATCGGAGCTTTCGAGGAGGAGCTCAAGGCGGTGCTTCCGAAAGAAGTAGAGGCTACCAGAGCGGCTTACGATAACGGTACATCGGCGATCCCGAACCGGATCAAGGAATGTCGATCTTATCCACTATACAGATTCGTCAGGGAAGAGATTGGAACGGAGCTTTTGACCGGAGAGAAAGTGACGTCACCTGGAGAAGAGTTCGACAAAGTTTTCACGGCTATTTGTGAAGGGAAAATCATTGATCCGATGATGGAATGCCTCAACGAGTGGAACGGAGCTCCAATTCCCATATGTTAAAATTAAAGACCTCTCTCTTTCTACTACCAAAGCCTTCTTTTTTTTTTTTTTTTTATCTCAATAATTTTACCAAATGATTGCTTGTGAAGTGTTTTCTATTTTTCTAATCTAAATTGTGTTAAAAGTCGTTGTAAGTTCTCAAATGAACAATTTTTCTGTAACAGTTGTGCAATGAATTATACATTTTTCATCATTTTCCATATATCAAAGTCTCACCAAGACACCAAATAGTCAAAATAGTTGTGTTGACAAATTTTAACCGATTCGAAAATCAATACAGTTCTACGATTCGAAGACCTCTTTTATTAATCCAATAACATTTTTACAACATAGTAAAAAGACATTCGAAAAATGAGAAATTTGTTCTAGAGTTTCAGTATTCTCTTCCTCCTTGTTCGCTCCTCTTCCCTTATATAGTGAATGTTTTATATTTATCTCAATTCCCTTAGAATTAGGTGATAAATATTGTATTATTTTTTAAAAGATTATCTAATTAAGAAGACTATAGGCCAACCAAGATTCGATGGTTTTCTGAAATTTTGGACTTCTTTTTCCTAAGATTTATTTTCTATTTTTAAATGTCATAGTAATTAAATGAATAAATGAATTTGATCTTTGACGAAATTATTCCCACCAATACCAATAGGTGTTACAAATAAGTTGACGATCCCCTCCCGTCTTCAATTTGACACTTGCCTTTGATCTGCATCCTACCTTTTGATGCATTTACTTGGGCCGAAAGGAAAACATCATTGAACCATATCGTGAATCATTTAAGCTGTTATTGCAAATAAGTTGACGATCGCCTTCTATTAGTCAACAAAAAATTTACGTTAGAAAAAAGGAGGGTACGCTATTTGCGTAAAAAAGAAAGTCCCAAAAAGAAAGAGTACGCTATTAAAGGCCCAAGTGGAAGCCCATCAGAGTCAATACCAATAGGAGAGCTTGGAAGCTTTTGGACAAATATTAATATCTGGCCGAAGCGCTCTCTCTCTGGACCACAATACCAACAATGACCGATTACCACCACCACCACCACCACGCGCGGCTGACTCGCCTCCGCACAACCTCCCAGCTCCTCCGTCAAACCACCACTTCTTTCTCCTCCCACCCTCTCACTTTCCTCTTTCTCACTTTCCTCCTCTTCTCCTTCCACTCTCTCGTCGATCATTGCTCTCTCCTTCTTACCTCCTTCGTCGACCGTGACCCTTCTCTTCGCTCCATTCTTTCTCGCCTCCCTCACTCCCACGCTCCTACGCGCCTCAACCATCCCCGCCGTGCTCCCTTTCTCCAGCTCACGCGCCTCGGTACCCTCGACGACGACTTCTTCTCCACAGACGAGCAAGATCCCCATCGCCGATCCCTCCTCGGCTCTCCCTTTCGCTCCCCACTCAACGCCACCACTGTGATTCTCTCCGGATTTGAGGGCATTTCTGGACTCTCCCGCCCTATCGCTGATAACGGCCTTGTCCTCCCTCAAATCATTCGCTCCGGCTTCATTTTGCGGCAACTGTCTTCCGAGGACGATCTTGGCGATGAAGACCAAACGAAATTCAATGAATCTGAGCGCGATCGCGAAACGGACGACCTCGAGGACAAGAAATTCGAGAGTTTCATGGATCTGAAGCTGCTTTTCAAGGGATTGGCGTTGGGTCGCCACGACGCTGCGGCTCTGTTCTTCCTGGTGAGCTTCCTATCCGCCGCGTATGGATGGGTGATTATAGGGTTTACAACCGTATACTCCTTGGTGCTAGCGATTATGTTCGTCACCGTAATCAACGACTTGCTGGGTAGATTTCCTTCCTTTCTTGGTGTTGTCGGGAGTGGCTCAAGATTGGGGTTTAAGAGAGTTACAGGATTCATTTTGATGAGATGGGCAGTGAGAGATGCACTGACGCAGCTTCTGGGCTTATGGTATTTCGGAGAGGTGGAAGATCAGTACTCGTTTTTCAGGCTCTTTGTGAGGTTAAAGCTTATGCCTTTCACTCCTATGCCCCCATGGATCCGAGGTTTCGAGAAGGAGATATCTGGTTTCTTGTTCGCCTGGTTTCTTCTTGATACGCTTGTGGGTCTGATATTAGCCGTCGATGCTTTTGTTGCCATTGTGGATTCAAGGAGGAGAGGAAGGGAGATAGTGAAGGAAGGTCTCTATTTGATATCCCTTCTGTTGCATCAGGCCGTGCAGCTCAAGTGTCTCGAAGCTGTTCTCTGCGGAGCTTTCGTCAGATGGATTCTGGTTCGAATCTTAGGGAAAAGCGTTGCTTCCGTGGTCCAATCTGCCCTGGAAGTTTACTTCATGGCGGCTTGGTTAGTGTTCTACTTAGCTGTTAGGTGTAAAGACGCGCACGCAGAAGGTAGACGGTTTGGGAGAAGAGAAATGGAGAACTTGATTGATGGGCTGAGATGACAATGAATTGTGGATCTGTACGATGAGTTAGGATCCATTGCTTTAGGATTACGGTTGATTGTTATGATTGCCAAACAATTCAATGTATGTAAGCACCTATAGGATTACCTCGAAGCTGTGAAAGAGGAAGCATGATACAACTACTGTGTATACTCATTTGCAAGATTGTTCTTTGTTGTATATATCTTGCTACAGTTTTTGATATCAAAAACCATGAGGTCATCAATTTTTTACTTTTTACATTTTGGGAATGATGATAGATCCAACTCTTTAGATACACTCAGCTTAGAATGAACTCAGTTGGTGGCGAATATAGCCATTTTGTCCAACCGCTTTGATCTTATCATGTGATTTTTTTTTATGTGTGTGTGAATACATCATGTTTGTGGGACTGGTTGCTAAACCCTTGTGGTTTGGAATTTCATGTTCAATGTTAGAACCTCGTGTTTGAACATACATATTCTCAATCATTTAGCTTCCTTTGCAAGACCTAACTCTTTTTCATAATCCCTTTCCTTTCAACAATTACACCGATGCTTTTTACTTCTTCCTTCTTGTGGTGATAGGGATCATAACAGCAGGCAAGTACATCCGATGGAACCTGGAGGTTGTTTCCATCAAAGAAGAGTTCAAGATTGTTTTATTTTACTTTTAGCAAACGTGTTGCAGAACAAGACGGCTTGGCCTATTTCTTGAAATGTCTGTGAAGGTAAAGCTGTTATGTGCTCTCTGCATTTTCCCACACTAGAATGTAACCTTTCTTAGAGTTTTATGTTTTAGTTTAATTGGAAACAGTGGAAACAGTGGAGCTCTTGCATTGCAACTTTCTCAAGTTATTTTTATGCTTTAATGTCTTGTATTCAGTAACTAGCTCTGGCGTAGTAGCTTCATGGATTTAATTTAGAGCTGGAGAAGAGTGATACATATATTCAATTGTGTTTAAGCTGAATATCATATTTCCCGCTGAATTCAATGGCACATAATAATAATAATACAAAAAGTCTTACATTATTAGCGTAGCTATAAGCATTAACCAACATTCAGTTTTGGAAACGTGGAGCCGGATAAATGAATGAACGTCTTGGATTCCCTGTACAAGAACCTTCCTAGATGCATAAGCAGTTGTTGTGATACTGGGGAGCACCAGTGCAACGAACAACATCGAGGAAAGTGCCGACATCGCATGGAATCCATAGTCTGGAGTCAGAACTGAAACCGTAAGCATCCTGTGCTTGGTCCAGCAATGCCTTGAAGAGTGGGTGTTTAAGTAAGCTGATCTTTATCACAAACCTCCTGGACTCTTCACCAACATAGACAGCCAAGTGTCCCTTAGGGACATCTCTTGGTATCACCTCAGCTTCTTTCTTGAATGTCCAGCAAATTCTTTCGCAGCATGTCTCGCAAGAGGAGGTATAAGGTATGATGACTTTGCCTGCCATCATTTTCAGTTTCTTTTCGAAAGACTTAATGAACTTGCTCTTCATTTTAGTAGGAGGAAGAGAAGATTAGTAACAAGTGTATATAAGATAGATAGAATGTTTTGAAGAAAGAATATGTCTTTGGATGAGAGTACAAGGTGAAGGACTGGTTTATATATATATATATATATATATATATATATATACATGCCGAAGTAGAAATATCAGAGCTCCTCATTAAATGTTTTGGACATGACAGTTAGCCAAGGGGGGTGAGTGAGGAGGAAATGGGCAACTTTTAGATACACTATTTTGTTCAACCGTGCGGTTCTGTTACTTATTTGCTCATAGAGTTGCATTACTGAAACTGTACGAACACACATTCTATGGTTAGATATGTGTAGAAACAAATTAATTCTTTATTTTAATTGCCTATTTCACATTGGTGTCAGAGTTGTTTTGAAGTTATAGGACCCCACAAGACAAGATGAGAGCAGAGATAGAGAGGAGATAAGATCTGAAGGACAGTGTATAGGGATGGGTCTAAATCTGATTGGAGAAAGTCTGATCCTGGTTGATGTTTGGGGTATTTACTTTCAGTTTAATCTCTTTGACTTTTCTCTAGTCCACACATGGGACTAGTGAGTAGTATGATGAGGTAACTTTAGCATTTACAGGTGAGTTTTTACTTTTTACTGATGAGCTAGTGCAGGAGGGGAGGATTATAGTTGAAAAAGATAGAGATAGGAATAGTGAAAGGGGTATTGTCTCATGGAAGGGTACATAGATGGAGAAGTGTCAATGTTGGAGGGTCCATTATAAGAGAATCATTGATTAGGGTTCATCCCCTAAAGACTTACTAATATGTTTCCCACAATTGAGTAAGAGATCCTCATTCTTACACCAATTCTCTTCTCAAAAATGTCTCTCTCAGATTTATCTATCTGTTATGTTTGTGTTGTGTGTGTGTTTTGAAGTTTTGGTTTGGTCTGTCAAATAACAGCGACTGCCATTCTGAAATAAGCTGGCTTCTTCTGCCCTTTAATTTATTACGAGCATGTGCAACTCTTATGTTATCTTTACTTCTCTCTCTTCTCCCCTTTTCATGGAGGATATCAAATTATTTAGTATTTTATTATCAACTTATCTGGCCGTAGAACTTGTAGAAATGCCTTCTCAAGATGTTTAGTATACTTGTCCGTAGAATTGATCTCTAAAGACACATGTTTCTACTTTGTTAATAACATGTTATTACGTTAAATGCCACGAGACAGAACTTCAATATATTTCTTAACATTATTCAGTTTTACTTTCTGATATTAGTATTAATTAGTATTAATGTGTGCAATTTAAAAAAAAAAAAAATCACAGTGGTAATGTTGTATTATTTTAGTTCTCAATATTATTGTAACAGAATAATAAATCAATATTAAAAAAAAGTCTGTTATTCGTATTTAATTTTTTAGTACTTTTAAAATCACGAAAGATATTAAAATAATGAAAATTTAATATACCGATAACATTTGTTATACCAATATTTTTTAGAACTAAAGTAACATAAAATTTTCAGTAATTTTATATCATTTACTTATTTTGATAATTTTGGTATATTAAATGTTTGTTGTTTATAATTGACCAATAAACATTTTAAATATCTAAGAACAACTAATATTTGTTATACCAAGGAGGTAAAAAAGTATTGATTAAGACTTCATGATTGTCTCTTCAGATATGTAATAGGATGTTATAAACTCTCAATCAATGTATGTCGAAATATCGCTTGTGTCTTAAGCGTTTTATAGTGGAGTTCTTATGAGGAGAAGAGGAAGATGTATTGAATAGTTTGAGATAAGATGAGTTTACCAAAGACACTTAGAGAAATGAGTTTTAGAGATATTCAATGTTTTAATCAGAACTTACTCATCAAACAAGCATAAATGATATATCAGTGATGTGTTGGTGTTTTCAAGTTTTAAAATTAAACACCTTAATCTTAGTCCAAGTATAAGCTATACTCGTTGTAGGAATTGAGGGATCGAACCCAAAAGAGCACGGAAGTTATCAAGTTGTATTTAAAACCAAGTTGAAAGTCTAAATGTAAAAAGGGGGTTTTGTAGATGTTGGTTTGAGTCTCTAACTAACTATGATAGGAATCTAAACTATTAGGAAAGATTAATTAAGGTTGATTGGGGTTTTAGGGAGCTGACTAATCAAGGTTGTTAATTCGGGTTAGGGACTTGTTACTGCGGTTTTACTAGCTACCTGATCATCCGATCAAAGATAACCGTACCACTAAGCATTTACTCTATCAACGGGCCCATTGAATCAAGATAAATATCTAGTGGCCATTCGGCAGAGCTATTAGGCGGATGGTTAGATTCGGCGGTTCAGGCGGTCATTCGGCGGAGTTAGGCGAACTAGGCGGTCAGAATTTTTTTTTTCATTTAAAAAAAATATATATATATATTTTCAGATCTTAGAAAGATTGCTTAAGTTAATAAAAAAAAGGTTTTAAGACACAATGTTTCAACAGTTTAACAATAAAAATCATAAATTATATTTTAATTTCATAATTTTATTTTTCTATTTTATTTGGTTGTCTTCTTCATTTAAAAATACAGTTTATGGCCATTGTTCGTCTTCCTTAAGTTGGTGTTATATTATATAAAAGAATAGTTTATGATCACACACATTTCATATAAGTTGATTGGTTATATGATCAATGATACTCTAATAATTTATTGATTTTATATCATTGAACAATATATATATATATATATATATATATATATGGATATATACTAAAACCGCCTAAAACTGCCTAGGCCCCGACTAGACTTTCTAGGTGCTAGGCGGAAGGTCGCCGCCCGACTAGCACCTAGCGCTTTCTTGAACACTGGCCTTAGAAACTACAAGTTCCTTTGCATTTCCTAATGTGGAAGTTTGATTCTAATCTCATTAATTGATCCAGCAATTTCTTAGGAATTCAACTAATTATCTAGATCACTTTCCTAATATGTTAAGCCAATTGAAAGGATACAACCGTGAATCTAGGCTATAAGTGTGCAAAGGTTTCCACAATTCAAACCCTAAATATTATTCCATAGATCTATTAGGGTTAGAGAAAGCCTCTCAACTAATCACTTACACTCATCTACTAACCACTAGGATTAGAGAGAGTAGAGGTTAAGAAGAGTGATAGGAGGTGTCACCAATCTCCATCTCCTCTCTTCCCCTAAGGACCCATGATTATGAGATCTAAGGCTAATTGGTTTCCTAAGAACCAACTAATTAACCCTTATTAGGAGACTCATAATTACCCTCTCTCTATTAATTAATCTCCTTAATTAATTTTAATTAATCATAAAAGGTTTTACATAAATAAATAAAAAATAAATAAAAATTCACATAGCTACCTCCTTTGGGTAGCAAAAGAAAACCTAAAATGAGGTAAAAATGGTATGAGAGAAGGTGTGTCTCCCATGATGGGACAAAGTCTATTTATAGGGAGACTTGGTCGGTTAGGGGCATTTTGGTCTTTTGTTTTTGCTTTTGGTTTCTCGCTTCTGGCTATAGATCGATATAGGTCTCGATATTCTTCATCCCATATCGATCGATATGTCTTCGATACGGGTGAGACTTGGCCAATCGATAGTAGCTTCCTTGCCTTTGCTTCTTGACTTTTTTCCTCCCTTTTAGAGCTCTTGTCCTCTCTTATTGACCTGAAATTACCTGAAATACACAAAACACGCAAATGCGGATTCCTGGAACTTCTAAAATGGAAATCTATCCTAAATGCACGAGAAATGAAATAAAGATGGGATAAATTGGATAAAATCTTGTAGAAATCAGGTGTTAAAACACTCAATTTCTCATCTCATCTACCAAGAACCTCTTCTTTCTTTGTCCGATTTCTAAAAACCATATACTTCCCTTCATGCATGATTCCCTCATAACCCATCCTTAAGGTGGAAAAGCATCATTCATATAAGAGATCTTCTAGATGTGGGGCTGAAGCAAATAGTTGGAGATAGCAGTTCTCTAAATTTTTGGACATCCCCAAAGTTACATGGAGTTCATGCCTCTCACTAAGAATGATATCATTAATATTGGGCTAAGGTTCAATGACCTCATTGATAGCAACAAGAGGACCTAAAAAGTAGAAAAGTGCATGAGTTAGTTTAATCGAATGATATTGAGAAGATTATGAAGTCAATTCGGCGATGGATCATGAAGATTTTAAAATCTGGAGACATAAAAGAGTGATGATTTTACGGTGAAATAATGATCATAACTGGCGAAAAGGCTAATAAAGAAAGGATAGATGAAGCTCAAACATTACCATCTCTCAATAATGTGAAAAACAAGGTGTGTGAGCTGAAGGAAGCCCCAAAGACATTGTAAATACTGGAGCCAAAGCTCTTATATGGATCATAAAGAGCATCATCAATTTATGGCTAGACTATGTGATCTTTGGAATACAAGATAAAGTAATGGTATACACAGTTTCAAGCCCAAAGGCATGGCCTTCCTACAAGGGTCAAGGATTTGAGGTTTCTACTGTCCAAATGAACCTTTGAACGTGAATCTAAGTTGACCAATAGATTGGCCTTTTTTATTACAAATAACTAAATTATAACATGTGGTGCATGTAATGTTATTTTACAAATATTTTTTTAGTTAATATTAGTAGCTTTTTATATATAAAAATTTACAAAATATAGTTGTTTATTATTGTTAATATTATTTTCGTCACAAATTTTTTATTTGTGTTACAAATCTATAAAAATAAACATTTACACCAATATTTCTAAATTATATATCGATTTGGTTAATTACACAGTTTAACTAAAAATCAGATTAAACCAAATAAAAACTTTCAAATTTAGATATTTGTTAAATCAAACTTTCTATTTGCAATTTACGATTGTGAATATGTTTGATTATTTATAAGAATGATTCATGTTTTCTCCATTTATTATTATAGTTGACAAGAAATCAAATTCTACAAAATTGGACTTTTAAGTTTTTTTAGAATGAGTTTTATTGGGTTAAATTTTAATTAAAATTATTTTTTATTTTTTTTTCAACCAAACATTAATTAAAATACAACGCTCTTATTGGTAGTTCAAATAAGAGGTGTAAAGTTTATCAATGAAAATTCCGTAAATTTTTTTTTTATCTTTCTAAAAAAAATAGATGATGTGAAATGTTCTCATTGGATAAGTTCTCCTAAAAATCTTTTTAGAATGACAACAAAATAATAAACTCAAACCGAACCATGCTGAGCTTGAATCAGAGGTTTCCAGTCTTCCAGGTCCTTGAGTTAAATAGGGCTGACCCAGGGTCATTTCTGATTACTTGACATTAAGGATGTTCCGTTGAAACAGTTCTTACTCCTTTCCACTAGAGAAGGGACAATACAAGCTTTCTTTTGAGTCTTTCTAATTTTTAGTTTTAATTTCTAAGACAACTTCAACTTCAACTTACACTTATATTCTTCTTTCAATTAATGATATTACTTTTCTAGGTACAACAAAACGAAAACACTAAGTGAATTCAAAACTAAGTTTATCCAGATATAAAAAGAAAATTTCCACAAACTAAGTGAATTCAAACCGACCAGATACAAATATGATTTTAGTTTGATAACTATTTTTTTTCTTTTTTTCTTGTTTAACAGCTCGACACTTAAACATCTTGAGCTGAAACAGAACCAGAATCCAAATTGAGCACTCTTGTTAGTTATATATATAAGCATTGGAGGATGGAGAATATAAAAGAAATGAAGAAAAGCTTTTTCTGAATTCAAGTCATTCTCGGTTTCATTAACATGAAACAACTTAGACGTCCTGAAGAGAAGTTAAACTTTCCAAGACTAATTAAAACGGTTCAGGTCGATTTATCAACTCCTCTTCTTTTTCTTCCTCCTTGAAGTGCTTCGGCTTCTTGAGGAATCATATGGAAGGAGCGAAGCAAGTTCTCTTACACGATGAAGAATATCTTTTGGGATAAGGCGAGCCGTTGTCTTTCTTCTTTCTTCAGTCTCTCCATCAGCATAACTATAACTTGCTTTCAGCAGATTACGCCATTTGTCCTGCATAAGTTTCAGGGAGAAAGAACTGAGTATTAAAAGAATGAAAGTGTTTGCAATTTTGGAGCTGTGAATGGTGAAAATAATAATACTCTGATATCGATGGGTGTGCGGTGCGATGCAGAATGAAAGAAGAGTTTCTTGATATCTGTCCATTTGCCAACACCAAAATGTGAAATACCATCAAGCAAATTCACCACTTCATCAACAGTCCACATCCTCTGATTCTTTCTCCTGTCACATTTGCTTTTGTATACAGCAATATCATCTTCGCTCTCAGATGATGTTAGTTGTTCATCGTCAGATAATGATTTCTCTTGCAATATCTTCAAAGGTCCTTTCCGGGGCCTGAAGTCATAGGACATTAACGAATCTAACCTGCACCCAATATCAAATGACAGTATATCTGTTGTCTGTGCGATTACAAGATTTAAATCAGTGGCTAAATGATCTTCTTGACAGTTACCTAGTACAAGCGGTGTTACGTAAGTTCGTCTTTCGATTCGTGCCTCGATCAACCCAAGAGCCTATAAAAGTTGATAGTGGTTTCTTGTCATCTTCAGACTCGTTGAAACAGTGCATATCTTTTGAACTTGTAGTATCCAAACTATCTTTAACTTTCTCGCAGGATACATTCTGGGATTCAACATGTGCAAGTGTTTCTTTTGACCACTCTGAGAGTCCAGGAGATAAAGAACCACCACCATCTAACTCAGATACATTCTTCTTGACTTGAGTTTCTGCAAGTGAAACGTTACCAATAGAAGAAAGATCCTGCGATGCGTAGATATCTTCAACTTCATCCAGAAAGCCATCAAGAATCTACAAGATGATATAAAAAACTTTCATTTTCATGCATGACCAAGAGACTATGTAATGGTGGAGATGATAAAGAGAAAGACATACTTCGAGTTTTAAACCTGCTTCCTTGTCTTGATGAGTGCTACAAAAGTCTAGTCCACCTTAGAAAAAGGTAACTCTTGGGCATTAGCAATGTGACAAACTAGAAAGCATTCAGCATGAGTTAAAAGAAAAGAATACCATAATCAGGGAGAAAGCTAAAGTCAAATTCCTCCATCTTGGAGTTTATCTCCATATTCTCCATACCAAGACCTAGGAAACTGTCCACCTCATGATTAGTTTCCATGTCACTCATTTTATGCTCAAGAAAATCGGGTGTCTGATCCATACCAAAAGACCCCATTCGAGTTCACTTCATGTTTTTACACTACAGATTTCAAAGTATGTCACAATAATTAAACAAAACCCAACAATCTTGTCTGTAAACCAGTCTAACTCACAAATGACTAGCTAGATTTCTCATTTCTCTATCAGAAAATCTTTAGGTTCTTAATCCAAAGATTCATCTAGTAAACCAATTCACAAGACATATGTCCTCTCAAAATTTTAAATTGCCCACTAAGTGTAGAACAAATAAAAAAAAAAAAAATATGACATACATTCTCGACCAGGCAGATTTCTGTCGGGTGATTAGACGTAAAACAAAATAAATAAACAAATCAAGAACTTTCAGGCTACAGAAGCGTAAGTGTTTTCATTCTTCACTACAATCACCAAAGCAAATGCAGATGCAATGGACAAGATAAAACAAAAAGAAATTACGTATAAAGTGGGCCAGAGAGGTACAGTTGTTTCACCAAACATTTTGACAAAAATTAACAAAGGAGAAATCTCGCTGCTTAGCTTATCCTTCTTAAACTAACCCCTGCAATTAGAAGCGATACAAAATTTCTTCGCATACAAAATCAACGAGATCTTACATACATTCCGATCTATCGCAAACAAGATTCTTTCACTAAAAACATTTACTAAGAATAAAATTAAAAAAAAAAACCTTACTAGATACGGTTACGAGATCGTTCGAGAGAGAATCTAAGACAATGTCAGCGAAAAGCTGAGAAGAGAAAACAAAAAAAGAGCTTAAAATTGAGGAGAAGAAAGGAACAGTTTCGGAGATGGAAGTGGAGGCGGTCAATGACGACTCTTGGACTATGGATGATTTTTTTTTCTCTTAGCCGGATTCCAAAAACTTTATTTATTTAGTTTGAAATCCACATGACGTCAAATAACGTGCGTTTCAAGTCCGCGACGACGACAGATGGTGTTCATGAACATGTACTGTTATATTTACCAACTGTGCGGCGCTGACTCGGAAACGGAAAAGTTGCGATTCCTTTTGACGCCGTTAATGACTCATTTTACGCCTACGTTAAAACATGGGCCTCCGCTCAAAGCCCACAGTTCAGAAATTCGGTAAAAGCGAATAAAAAAACACATGTCGTTTTCTTCACCCACAAAAGCAAACACTTGCCGTTTCCATGAATTGCGAATTAAACAACAACAAAAACCTACTGCCCTTGTACACTGTTTTTAGTTAATAGAAAAGAACTTGTTGCCGTTTTCATGAACAAGACTTTCAGGATTGACCTTGAACGCCTGCAGGAGGATCTCCACCAGAAATCAAACCTCGGATCTTAACATCATAGTAAACTTCTTCAACTCTTCTCAGATCATATTTCATACCTGTCACATGTCAACAAACCCAAAACGATTATTATGCCACCAACCATCTCAGATTTTGCCTATGTATGCATACGAATGGCGAAATAGCTACTTACTGTCAAATTTCTTGCGCAGAAAATCATTCCTGAGATTGAGCATGCGGAAGGCTGCATGAAGATCTGTCAAGAAATTCATCACCTTTCTTGGGCAGTCATAGTCTCCTGCTGTCACTCGATTCACCACGTACCTAGGCTGCTCAAACATTTCATCACCGATCAATCAGATGCCAAGCCTTAAAGATGAAAAAAAAAGAT
This sequence comes from Euclidium syriacum, assembly GCA_900116095.1. Classification (NCBI taxonomy): domain Eukaryota; kingdom Viridiplantae; phylum Streptophyta; class Magnoliopsida; order Brassicales; family Brassicaceae; genus Euclidium; species Euclidium syriacum. Next base: position 8,339,254 of record FPAK01000009.1, on the reverse strand, counting down.
TCATTATCCTACCAGATCATTTGACATGAAGCAAATTCCTGCAAAATATTGGAAAGCTAAACATTAGAATATAAAACTAATATTCAGATTCATAACATGAGCAGAAGCTTATTTGATCTAGATACTGGCCTGAGAAAGCACATAGGTGCGTTTTCCCAGAAACATACCAGTCAGATAATCTTCTGTCTCCAATCCAAACTCCAAACTGTTCACTGAAATGTTACGAAATCGAATTAGAATAGACCTAATGGACAGATGATTTGACCAACCAACTTGATCTGCTTATTTTTAATCGAGAGAAAGAAAAAACTAGTTTGACAAGCTTAGAAATCCAGATTTGCAGCAAACCAACACTTGGGGATTCTATTCTACGCCAACGTAATGAAAACCTGCCTTGCCTTCATCATCCATCCTAACGGACAAGAACTGAGTTCCGAGAAAACAGATATAGATAACTCAATTGAGGTGAAAGATCAAAACTTTACCAAAACGATTGGCTGTAGAAAAGATATAACGCAGACTGACACAAAGCCTCAGCAAAAAATCAAATACAACAAACAAGACTAAGGTGGACTAAACAACAAATAGAGAAGTGTATATAGGAAAGTCAATTAACTGTGAACGAGAAGAAGGATGGTGGCAAACTGAATCTTCATTCAATTTTCAATTGAGTTTAGCGAGAAGAGGGCCTAATCATTTTACGTATGTTATGTTTGAGTTACGTATGAATTTCAATTGGAAACAGACATGTCTTATCCCTTGTTTCTGTAATTGGATCAAAGTTTCTGAGACATTTAGCAATAATCACAAACACAAGGTCGTGATATTTATTTTGGAGCAAGAAAAAGAGTAAATAGAGATCCAGAGTCATACACCCAAGTTTTTGTTCAGCTTCTGTATGCACAAGAAGAGTTCCAGTTTCTAGCCAGTGCATAAAAGCAAGTTGGGAGACGACTGCCTGTGTTTCACTTCTCCAGTCCCCATGGTATCTAAATTAACAAAACCTTTATCACTGAATCATTTCAGAAAAATGCATTGCTAACAAACAAATCAAAATTATGGCCATTGAATTTACCTGTAATACTGTCCAGGACACTCCCGAAGAATTTCAGCAAGCCGACCGTAAAACTGCTTCAGATCACTGATTTTGTCTTTAGCTTTTTCAACCACCTCTGATTCAACAGAATGAGCATTATTAGTAATAACCAAGCAGTTTGAAGGAATGTGTGACTCCGTATTCGTTCTTTCACTTAAGAAAGAGTACGCAAGTTCTTCATATTTATTTGTTATCCTTCAAAGAGAAGTTCGTCGCCCAGTTCTAATTCTAAAGGAAAAACATCAACGAACCCAGCAAGCCGTGTCTACCATTCTAATTATATTTCTTTCTTTTTTGTTGCAAGAGATGCAATTTGAAATTATTTGTTCCAACTACGGACTCACTAATTCCACCGTCAAAGAAAAACTACTGAATCGTTTGGATTTGACTCGCGTCTGGAGACAAGGCAACTACAAGTGACTCCTAGTTCATAAGCCAATAGAATAGACAAGTACATTTTTCGAATGCAAAGACCCCCCACAATAAGACTAAATCCTTACCGGGAATAGGTCGCGATTGATGAACGAGAAGCAGGTTAGCCTGAATGAGCCTCGTAGCGGACTCAATCTCCATAACCACAGCACGAATCTGCTCTCGCGAGGCTGCAGATTCTTCCAGCTGAACACGGAAATTCTCGAACTGCTTCTCAAGCGAATGAGACGAGAGCGGAGGCACTTGATCGTTCCCTCCCGTCATCGGAATGTCGAAAGAAGAAGAGCAGAAAGGTGTAGAAAAGGAACGAGGCACTGATTTTCGGTGGCAGAGAGGAGTGGAACGCCGGGGAGCGTCACCGGAGTAGAGAGGTAAAAAGTGGAGAATCGAAGAGGAAAAGGGATTAGGGTTTATCAGACGGGACGCACTGAAATGAACGTTTCGAAACGCCGAATTCATCATTTGTTACGCCGCTTCTATTACCTTTCCGCCACCATCTTATTAACCGAAATGAAAATAAACCGGATAGAATATAAACCAAACCGAATCGAACATTTGTTTTAAGAAGTTCGGTTTATCATTCAATTCGAGCAATCTGATTTTTTTCGTAATCACATTCAAGAACAAAATAAGAATAATGTATAAGAACTCTGAAAATCTTTTCTAATTCTATAAACTACTTATATAACTCATTTATAGTAATGTATCAAAAATACAACTTTGTTACAAGATTTGTACAGAACGCCTTCTAGTCATGGGTATTAAATAGATCATTTCTTCTTGAATGTTACCATGCAGAAATAAGCTATGAATCGGCATATTAGACCCATGAGAATGAGAACAATGAGACATAATATCCAGTCACTAAGATCATATCCGTTTTGAGACAATGAGCTACATCTAGTCACCAACCACACCCCAGAATACCTAAACCAACAAAGTATGCAAAATCAAATTATTGGAACTTGAAATGATTGTGAGATGGATGAAAATAAAACTAAATTTTTTTACCTTTGAGCGTTGGAAAGAACAAAAGCTTCAAGAGTCCATTTGGGGTAGCAAAAACTTCCAAGATACTTAAGAACAATGCTATCCCTATCTTGATTTGCAATGAGAGTCATAACAACGGGGACTAACACTGACAACTGCAAGAATAATAATCGCATATATAAGGTATCATACCGTTTCAGAATTTTTAGGATGATATTAGTTATGAGAAAGTGGATGCAAACCAATTGAGCTGCACTAGCACTGTATAATATGGCAAATATGTAAGCCATGCCTGTTACGCAGTAGACTAAGCATACTAGTACAATGTAATTGTCTTCAAAACTAGATCTCGGGTTGTTGAAGAAGTAAAACATGGACAAGTATACTAAAGGTTTCAAAATTGTGTTCAAATGGTCCATTGTGTCTTTGGCCATAAAATGTGCCAAGTTACTGATTCCCGCAGCACTTTCTCTCCAATACTGTATTTTATCTATAGAGAATGATCTTAGTGCTGAAATTTTACACAAAAGAGCTGCAAAAAAAAAATATATATATTAATGGTTCGAAAATCACAAATTTTAATGAATATAGGTCATTATTTATAACTTTTAAAACTTACAAACAGCTATGATTGTGTATGTATATCCAAGTGTATCAATTGTCTCGTCATTCACTTTTGCAAGAGTTCCTAAACAAGCTCCTGCAACTAATAATATTAACAAATCTAGTGCTTGTAGTCTAGATTCTCTAAGTCGTTGTTTTCCAACCCTGAGACATATAATATAAAGATATAAAGATATAAAAATCTACAGCTGTGAATTTTCATTTTAGTAAGTTTAGAAAACCATACCTTCCAATGAAATATCTGTATTGTCGAACTACACTAGGAGTAACTCGATTAGAATTGTCTTGAGTGTTTGAGTAATTGAGCTGTAACTGATCTTTATGAATTTCCACATTAGTTTTTACATCTTGCCATAAATCGGTACCAAAAGATTGATGAGATGACTCGTCTTTAGCTGACCCAGATGATGAAAGTAGTCCATCACAATACTTTAACATATCGTGGGGCACTGGGTAACCATTGTGTAACATCCATCTCACAGGAAGTTGTTCCACAGTTATATCACCGTTTGGTTTCACTATACCTTCAAGAATATCTATATAATGATCAGGAGGATTTACACGATCAGGAACCGTGATCCCAATTCTAGCAAAATATTCTTCAATCTTTTTTACAGATCCATGGTACACGGTGATGCCACCTTTTGCTAGTAGTATCATGTCATCGAACATTTTGTACATCGTATAGCTGATCAAAGAAAAACCCTCATTGAACTTACAATATTTATAATGTATTAATTATTATTTTGTGTCACAAAGAGTGTACTTTAACACGTTCACATAAACTAAACATTATTCGAATATCATATATTCTCTTGTTTGTTATAATAACAACTACAATAAAACAAGTTAAATTCAAATTTTTTTTTTAATTAGACGGTAAATTTGGATTTATTTATGTGAAATTTTACTTAATATTCTAAACTAACATTCATTTTAAAAATAAAAAAATCTAAAAGATATTTTTTGTGAAACCATATAAAAACATAATTCATTGTAAACATATATAATATACCTGGGTTGATGCACAACCATACAAATGTTAACCCCTTCAAGTGCTTCACGCCGTAGTGCTCTAAGAAGTAACTGCGAAGATGCACTATCTAAACCCGTAGTAGGTTCATCTAAAATTAGTAGAGAAGGCTCCATGACCATTTCAACACCAACATTCACTCGTTTTCTCTGGCCTCCGGAGATTCCTCTTTTTTCTACTGTACCAACCAATGAGTCTCTTACATGTTGTAATCCTAAACTTTCAATCACTCTTTCAATGATCAAAACTTTGTCTGCTTTTGACATATAAGCACTCAATCTGCATGTAAATAAATATATGTGAACAACATGCAATATTTTCTTTATTGTTAACACTATGATAATAATATTGTTTGAAAACCAGAAACTTGAAGCCTTGAACTTTTAATTTCCTTGTACTAAAAGTAAAAGTATGTAACTAGTCCATTTTTTATAGTAGATTCTGGTGCGACTTCTATGTAAATACTAATTAACTATGTGTTGTACCAGTTACCTGCTCTATGTAATGATGATAAATTATAATGGGTTACCTGCATCTTGCACTAAATCGAAGGTTTTCTTCGACGGTAAGATTTCCATGTACAACATCATCTTGTGGGACAAATCCAGTAATCTTTTTATATGAGTTTATGGACTCATTTTTACCATTTATAAGGATTAAACCAGTCCTCGTACATCCAGTAGTTTTCCCTGCCAAGGCGGAAAGAAAAGTAGTTTTTCCAGCTCCTGATGGACCCATGACTGCGGAAACACGGCCAGGCATTATCTTTCCTGTAACCGATCTCAATATATGCTTATGTTTACCCTTCAATGTAAGAGTTAGATCCTTAAATGCAACCTCTATGACAGGCCTACTCCTAATCTCAGTGTCAGTTGCCATCGAAATAACTCCTGAGAATGTCAAGTTCTTGTTGTTTTGCTCCATAGCTTTCTCCTTCTCGATCTGCCCATATGCATACTTAAAAATCTGGCTTTGAGTATGTAGTTGTTTACCCTTTGGAGCTTGTGACTTCTTCCCATGCTTAACTCCGGTCCCAACATTAAATCCTTCATGGTTACTCGAGTTCTCCTCCATTGATTTCATCATCTTGGTTAAATTACTCGGTTCTTTTTTCTTTTCTTTTGATTTTTCAGCGGTTCTATCAGATGTGGTATCCTTTTTGGCAGTAGATTTCATGCGAGAAAATGTTCGAGATAATTGTGCAGACAATCCCATCTTTTGGTTCTTGGCAACATTCCCTGCACTTTTCCACCTTTCACGAGCTTGTGTTGTTTCTCTTGCGTGTCTTGCTGCAGCTTCTCTCGATTTTGCTTGTCTTTTTTCTCGAGTAGCAAGAACTTGATCAGAGCAGTTATAAACCATAAGCATCAAAAGACTTAATGCAGCCTATATGTACAATAACGAAATTTAAATTTTAATAATCAAAGCGAATGTGTAAAAAAAAATTATAAGCTAACAACTTACAATTAAGATGGCTCCATACGCATGAATGTTTTGGTTTGCAGTATTTGGGTTACAAGTAGCGAGTTTGAAACATGCTAAAAATTCACCAAAAATAGTATCAATGATCAATTTCAAATGTATTATATAAAATATCATTTCATAAAATAAATTATTATCTCTAATTTTAAAACCTTACGTTTTTGCGAAGTAGAACCTTGTCTGCAGTAGTGTCTGAATAATACATAAAAACTATTTATTAATTCATCAAATTTGTATATGATAGGAAACAATATGTTTTTGTTGACAAGAAAAAGAAAAATTTTTGTTTAACAAAATTATATTCTTGGTGTAACAAAATTTGATGAATGTTTTAGATATGTAAAAGTTATTCAAAAAGTAACATGAGTTGCGAGACAAAAGAATTAATACCCACTGCTACAAGTAACCTTTCGAATTGTGGTTGGACAATATGAACCTGGAGAACAAAACATATCACTACTACTCTCGGCATCAACCCAACTATCTGCAGAACCACACGTGTGGTTTATTTTTCCGGGAGGAATTTGGTAATTATATCTGCAGTAAAAATATCTTTAATCAACCACTCATATTATTTTTTGTTTTTAAATAGTTAATTAACATGGAGAAATAATAGCTTACGGCTCGCAAAATCCTGTATTTTTATTAAGCTTGGCAAGCGGGCAATATGCTCCTAATGGACACGCTCCGTTTGCGTAAGTTAAAAAAGTAAAAAAAAAATACATATGTTAGATTGAAGTTTTAGTACTTTCAAAGTTGATATATTATGTATATGTATATATGAATTTCTTACGTATCATGCAAGCAAGACCTTGTGGACAAAAGAAGCCCTCACAACAAGGTTTACATTTACGAGTTCTAGATGGAAGAACTTTTCCATTGTTGAGATCAAACCTTTTGTCATCATCTGCATTACAACTCCATCCGGGTTCACATCCGGAAACCCATTTAGCCAATTTGCAGTTGATGTTAGGTCTTACATGAACCGTTGTTGCTTCATCTCTTCTAACAAAACTATTGAAATAGAATTTTATCTCAGCAGCTGTACATAGTCTCAATGTGACGTCACCTACATAATAAAGATATGAAATCTTAAACGTTTAAGAATATGAATATATATATATATGTATATATTATAACCACTTTTTTTACCTTCGGTTTTCTTGACACAATTGCTTAAGAAGTCCAGATTTTTGTCAAAATTAAATGCTTCATTCCAATCATTCTTCCTAAATGATTAATAAATTATAGGAAATATAAAATGTATATAAATTTATATGCTCAAATATATGAACGCATAAACGAAATTTGAGGGTACTTACACATTCTTGATGCAATAACCTAAATCCCGATCAACGTCAGCCTTTAAGGTGGTCTTTAGATTTTGAAGTCGACTATATATAAGGTTTGTAACGGGAAGAAGAACTTTTGGGTTTCCTGTTTTGCTGTAATCATCTCCATCCAGACATGATGCAGGCAACAGAAAACTCAAGCCACAGACAAAGAACAATACGATGTGTTGTTGCCAACCAACATCAATCCTAACTCTCATTGTTGTTAATCAAATTCTTGTAAACAGATCAGATTTTCCCAAGCCAAAATATTTGAACTTTCGGAACCACCAATTGAAGAAATACATTGGACGATACCAATATAAATACTCGTAGATATTCCATATATTTCTCTATCATGTTTTGAGAAAAAACATAAACCGTCTTATTTAAATTCACGAAAGTGGAATATTTTTAACGAAGATGAATGAATTAAGGAAAACTAACAATCCCATCCGCTCCAAAAAAAAGTAAAAAAATCTAAAATGGTCATGTTAAGATCAAAGTTGAAAAGGTGAAGCATGTGAGACTTGTATGAGAAAGAAAGTTGAGAAAGGTTGTCGTAAATGGAAGGAAATCCACATTTCTAGCTAATAAAGAAATGGTTCAGAAAAATTAGTGGCTTTTATAATAAATTTACTAAAAATAGGTGGTTACATTGGAAAAACATGGATGAATGCATGAATAATATAAAAATAATCTTTGTGAGTTTTCTTATAATTATTTGGCGTAGGTTTTTGCCAAACAAGTGATATGCATTATTAAAAATACTAAAATCAAATTAATTAGACATAAAATAGTATATACATTTGTACATATGATACTAATTTAAATTTTTCAAGAATAAATATGTTTGATGAAAGTATATAAGACATTTCAAGAAAAATATTGTTCAACCATACTTTTTTTTCTTTCACAGTCGACGCGTGATTCTTTACGGAGGTGCATTAATTGTAACGACCATCCAACAATCCTACTACCTTTTTTGATGTGGATTTAACAACACTTCTTGGGTTTCGACAAGAATTGTGTTCTAATTATGGGCATACCATTAATACTAATATTGCTTGTGGGTTGTTATTATTATTACAATTACCAATTAGAGATTTCTAAAACACTAGCTAGCTATGCTTTTAAATTAAATATCCTTTAACAAATAAAAACATTGTTAGATTATACAATAAACTGATGACATGTCATATGAAGATTAACTTGATATTTTTTGTGGAAAACTATTTTTGTGGATGGAACCACTGAAAAAACATAGGATAATCGTGAAAGACATTTGTGTTCTCTTCCAATATTCACTAACATGAAATTATATCATAAGACATGGTTAAAAACCTAATAAGAATATAACACATATTTGAAAAGGTGGCTTCTTGTGACATCATGTCTATCAACTATAGGAAAGATTTTGACATTTTGTTATTTTTTAGCTATTTTTGAGTCAAATATAAAAAAGACAATGTGAGATGAAATATAAAAAGAATAGAGTTGAGATACGGAAAAATTCTAAGTAAAATTTATGAGTGTAGATAGAATATGAGAACCAATATCTCTTTCTCCATATAAGGGAATGATCACTTTATCGAGTATACTTCCCCAAACTACTATACCAAGTAAATTAGAGGATCTGATTGTTTGAGTATGTACGGTGCACTTGTGTGATTTCACCTGCTTTTATTGTTGTTTGTAACAGATCATTGACAAACGAATCACCATGTAAGTAAGGGGAAAAGGGGTGCATGTAGATTTCTTACATACTTCTTTATGCTTTTATCTTCTTGATGGTTGTGACGTAAGTGGATTAATCTTATTCTTTCTTTATCACATGCAAAAATAATATTAATTTTTTGAAGTTTATATGTGGAAGTTCAAATAATATGAATGTGAGAATTATATTCTCTTAGGATTATCTTATAACTCCTTAGAGCAAGAATACTTTTCAGCCCTAAACCGTGATCTTGATCGAGTAACTCTCGGTAGGGATTATGTTAATTTATTCCCAACTGATCACTTATCTACAAGTGTGTCTTCTATTAGGTAGCACTAACACACTACACATTATCGAGGAGTCTAAGTAATATATGGCCTTAATCATCGATTTATTCAAAGATTTTGGGTAGAGACCATATATCCATAAATCCGGTCCAATAGAGTAGTGGTTAAGATTAAAAAAATGTGGCTATGATATTTTTCTCATCTATTATATATTAGCTAAGAGAGTTTTACGAGTCAGAAAAAAAACTTGTATAATGGAAAATTTTATTGCCAAAGTAATTTTACATATAATTTGAATTATTCTAAAAGATGTCGTTATGTTTTAATCATTTTGAACAGCCATTGCATGTGGTGTGCATGAATATACCTCTTAGAATATGAATGTTGTGAAAAGGTCTTGCAAATGAAATCCGTGAAGAAAATCAGGTGAGTTTAAAGAAGGATTATACATAAAAAGAACGTAAGAGCATGAGGCGTGAAAGTCTTATAGGAAATTGCACACCCTGAGAGCTTTCTAGAACGCTAGAGCCTGGAGTGTGGAAGTCTTACATGACATGAGAATATGAGGCAAGAGAGGTTTTCATTACTTGGAAGCCTAAAGGTTAAAGCATGAGGCGTGAGAGCTCGAGGTATGAAAACTAATTTAGTGTTAAGGACTGATGCCTCATTTATTTTACCATTGAAGGACTTTGCCTTCCAATCATGCAACTCCTTAGAAAAGTAGTTGTAATATTTGGCTGACTCATACTGATAAAAAGGTCCCTAGACCTTTGTCACTTAGTAAGGGACGTCATATCTTCATGCATTTAACATTTAACTCGCACACCGCACTTAATCCCTAAGAAAATAGTCCAACCATGTTTCAAATTGATGGAACCGTGATTTAAGTAAATGAAATTTTGCACTAAGCACAATACCTATAGAAAATCTTCGGCAGCGGAAACCAAAGTTTGCTCGAAGTGAAGAAGCCCTAACGCTAGGAGGAGGATGATTCCAAGGACGTTCATCCCCTCTAGGAACTCAGAACTCTAGTATGAAATGCATGCCACAAGTTTTCCTCATAGTGTTGAGCGACTTCCTTTAACACGTCCTCGGTTCGACGCCCCACACAAACTATTCAGATCACTAGTGTAACACCCCCGAACCGCTCTATAGCCATCCGGCCGCAGAACAATCAAACAAGAACATCTGCGACCGCGAGCCACTAGGTCGGCCCGGGTGTGTCACAATGACAACGACGCTCAAGTCCGATCCAGCCGAGTAGAATGAACTAATCCGACTATCTTGGTCGGTCCAGCTCAAGGGTCGTTCCCTCTCTGATCTGGCCTAAGGCTTGCCAACCCGTTCCAGACTTGAGAAGTTGTGTTGGTTTGGACTAACCTAGTATCATTTCGGCCCGTTTATACTTTTAAAAAAATATTCTGTTCTAAGTCCTTTAAGGTCATCGAAAGCTTTAGTGGGATCCCAAACCCAAAATTTCAAAATGAAAATCATAACAGAAAATCAACTTCGAAATCCAACCGTAAGCCAAAATGCGACCAGGAGACCCGGCGACCTATGCGTCCAATCTTCACTACGGTCTCCAATCTAAGGTTTCCTGCAAAACAAAGAGTTGGATGAGTAATCTAAGATTACCCAGTGAGTTGGCTCCCACTAAGCATTTGATAAACCCGAAACCCGAAAAACCCAAAACAACAAGCAATAGCCGAAGCATAATCTAAGCTAAGGCTCGACATCCACCATAATAGCCGAAGCATGGTGATGTAAACCGCATTAACTAAGGTCGCCAGGCTCAGTGGCCCAAGACCCGAGCCACGATCTTATCACCGCGAGGCCTAGTGGTCGATGAGACGATCCACAACCTTAATGTTACGAGGCTTAGCGGTCGTCACACCGAACCGCAGCCCTAACGTTATCACCTGCATATTCAAGCAATCAAGCATTCAAGCAAGCTAGAACTAGATCCTAGCACATTCTACGACATATGAGCTCAACACTGCGGTGGGTATGATCTTCTCCCTGTGAATACCTACTCGTGACAATCACAAAGACTTCACGAGCAGAACATCACACGGACGTGAACACTATTTTGTAGCCACTTAGGGTCCCGCGAGAATCTGACTTACGGCCAACCCTTAAGCCTACAAACTAAGTCACGTCCACGAGACCCATTTGGCGTCTCTATATCACCCCGTCGGGTGAAAAACCGGTCCCGGTGATCAACCGAGTATCCGCCAGGTTCATCCTGCATGCTAAAGCCAAGAGCCACCTTGAATTCAGTAGCAGCAAGGAAACGGGAAGTACCACAACCGCCTATACCACGACCTGGCTTAGCAAAACGAGCATGCCAACTAAGCAAGAGATGAAATAAGACTCTAAGTCTAAAATCCACTATCTTAATTCAAACAATGAATGATGAACCACGGAAAAACCTCAGTTCCGGATCCATTCCTCATTTAGTGATCCTAAATGCCTTTAAGGCTTTAGTATCACTTTAACACTCAATCAAACAATCAAGACAATCTAGTCTAAGGGTTGGAACCTAGCTGGCCCGACCATAAACAATCACTTAAACAGTTTAATCGAATTGCTTGGACTAGTCCGGCCTAAGCCTCGAGACTACGTCCAACCTTCCCTGCATGGATCGTTAGAGATCAAACATCTAGTTATATGCAACCATCCAATCCAATTCATTTTAGATCGTAATTTATCATGCTAATCCAGTTCAAGCATTTAAATGACCTAACAACCGACCATGCATTAGAATAAATCGATTCTACATGCAATCTAGCCCTAAGTGCAACTTGGCACTCAAACATCACCAACTCACAGTGTTTAGGCAGCGTGTCACGGATTGATCGGATGTCATGACGTGGCTGAAGGTGGAAAGCTTTCCTTCCACGCTGTTACACACGTGGGGATGACGTGTCCTTACCCGGTCTAACATGGCAACAGGCGGCCACGTGTCTTCCAACGTGGTTGGTGACGTGCCAAGCCCTGGTGAGGCCACGTCACCTGCTTCCACCATGAATTTCACTTTTGAATTTCCAACTCTCTTGGAAAAATTCCCGTCGTGCTCGGGAAAATTCCCGAGGTGCTTCTTCCCGGGAAAATTTCCGAAATCCGTCTTTTGAAATATTTGACCTTCAAATGCCCTTAACTTTGGTAATTATCCCTTTTTGGATTTCCCGTCCTTTGATTTTATCCATCAATCCCTTCACTATGATGTGGATATAGTCGATTCAAGGCTTGGTCTTGATCCCTCGACAATCCATCCGCCCACTTGACCGGTCCAAAGGGTGCCTACCCCCTATATAGCATTAGTGCCATTTCCCAATCTTTCCTCATAGAACATTAACATGTATGAGGAGTCCCCAAGGTATTTATTAATAATTAACATTAATAAAATTCCCTGAACCGCTTGCTTCCCATCAGCTTGACTGATCCATCTGGACTGGCCGGCTAAATTACTTGTCCCGGCTGATCCTGAACTGAACAGACCGGTCCAACCGACTGATCCGATTCAAACAAGTTATGCCGATGCATAGACTCTATCGATCCGGTCAGACCGCACCGATCAAACTGTATCGATCCGGGCAGACTGCTTCGATCCGATCGATCCGTCCCAACTGTCTCGATAGACCGGTCCATCAGACTATCTCGCTGGACTAATCCGATCAGACTGATCCGATCCGGTCCTTCCGGCTGAGCTGTCTCGATGGACTAATCCAATCCGTCCGGCTGAACTATCTCGACGGACTGATCCGATCCGTCCGGCTGAACTATCTCGACGGACTGATCCGATCCGTCCGGCTGAGCGTCCCAATCAATCTTCTTCGAATAACTTTCATTTTTCTCCGAATCACTCCCAATCCTTTGCGATCAAAACTTAGATACCATCCTAAGACATTAATTCCCACAGTCTTAGCTCCCAATTCGATCCTTAAATTTGCAAATTTTCCCTTGGCTGCTACTAGCTTTATACAGGGTATCTACATTCTCCCCCCCCCTAAGAGAATTCGTCCTCAAATTCTCAATCTTTGCTTATAAGACTTACCGCGCTTCTTGGCACTCCCTTTAGATGTTCTACTTCCGTCTTCATCGCTGACTTCTGGCTTTCGTTCTTGTTTCATCCTTCCTTGGGTTTATTTTACGTTTTCTTCTTGATTTTATCTCCCTTACATTATCCTCCTTCTTCCTTGGTTTATGATTTTACTTCCATTGAGTTTTCTTCTCCGTCCCTCTGGCACCACCTTTGACACTACCTTTGTTCTTGTTCTTGGATCGTCATTCTTTTCCTCCCTTGACTTCCGGTTTATGCCCTTAGAGTATCACTCCATTGAATTCTCCTTGATCCTCCCTTGAGTTTCTATTCTTAGACCACCATTCCTTTCTTCCTCTACCTTTATCTCGATATTATCCTTCTCCTTAATAATATCATTTCAAGCGATCGATTCCTCAAACATTCGAACCTTTGAGCCTTCAACAATTGATTATTCAAGCATTCGAACGTTGGAGCATCCGAACCTTCGAACGTTCCACCCTCAAAGCATTCGAACCATTGAGCATCCGCTTCATTATACCATTTTGATTTCTCTCCATCCTCCTTTTAATCATCATTGGTTTCTCTATGAATAATATGCCCCGCCTTGCTCACATATCCGCCATCTTGGTTATTACTCCTTATGCATCATCTGCTTCGCCATCATGAATAGGAAATCGCCATTTGAATCCTTATTCACCATCTAATTCGTCCACCAGACTTTAGTCACACTCTTCCATTCGTCATTATAATTGTCATTTTGCATTGGCCATATCTTGATCACCATTTGCTCTTTTTCTTTGTCTTTTGGCTCCTCGAACACCATAGACTTTTTGTATCAACTCCTCGGGTCATTTCTCCCAGATTGTACATCATCTTCACTTCTCATCCCTAAGATGGGGCCAGTCCCATCCTTTTGTCTAGTATGCTTTCGGTGAGCTAACTCCTTTACCACCACTGAATTTCCTTCTCTTGACACTTTATCACTGCTCGGTGAGTTTCTCCCATTAGAGAACATGCTTTCCTAAACATAATCGGTAGCCGAACTCGTTCTACGTCAGATCAAAGACATAAGTACATAACGATCTTGAGAGCGAAACAAGAAGTTGAGGAAGAATGAAGAAAAATCAAAATATTCAATCAAATAGGACAAATTACATCAGAAAACTCAAAGAAGCTCAAAAGAAAAAGAAAAAAAACACAATTAAATAGAGCGTATAGAGAGAACGAACTACCTTTTATTTTTTTTCTCTTACGAGGAATGAAATGAAGTTATCAAGGTCGAAGTTGGTGTATATATATGAAAGGCAATGGTGCTTGAGGAAAAATCAATGGTTCATGAAGAAAAATCAATGATTATGCCTATGTGCCTCTTTGATTTCCACACTTACACAACTCTTCAAATTCATGAGAAACTCAAATCAAATTGGCCAAGAGTCTTGCCGAGCTAATAGCCTCTCAGAATTTTCTTCACAATTTTTTTTTAATTTGATTATTTTTTATATCAAACAAACAAAAGAATTGAGTTCATTCATATTATTATAGATAGCTTGATCTCATAGCCAGATTCATGTTGAGCTAATAATCTCGTATAATCCGCCGATCTTTATTCTAGCTGAGCTAATGATCTTGTAATTTTTGCTGATACTCAATACAAGTTGAACTACTATATCCACTCTTTAATTTTCCAAACTCGAGGAAACACTCCTTCATCAAACCGGGGGGTTATTGTTGGAGGTGGCATGTGCACCCTTTGCGTAACTCGTTTAATCTTGATAATTAACTCAATTAGCTAGCAAAACAACTCGATAAGCCCATCTCTGTGCTAGCGTCGTAGACCTAGGATTGATAAGAAAGACTGCGAAGAAAAATTAAACTGGTTAAGAAAATGAAGAATATCCAAAACATATGATACCACCTATGTGGTACGGACAATACTTTTCGGTGCACGGTCAAGGCTTTTCGGTGCGGGACTTGGCATATCAAAAAGAAGGATAAGCGCATGCAGACTTATCGGATGGTTTCGATCGTTAAGTACAATTCCATTATCAGTCCGATGACTTGAAGATGAAACTTTCTTGCTTGCTGATGAATGAGCTCGAGAACTCCCCTTTTATAGGCGTCTCGATGTTCTACATGTCCTGGCGCATTTTCAGCCACTTGTTACGAACAAGAATTCGCTTGCGACATGCAAGAAAAAGTGTCCCGCCACTCATCCCTCGAAGGAATGTTTTTCCGACCAAGTCGTGAGTCACCCGCCTGTCGACTTAACGCGCCGATCATAACTTTTTTGCGGCTTACGAAAGAACCGATGACTAACATAAGCCGGCCCGCGATTCTTCCTTAAGGTCTGGTCCAAACCTAATCTGGTCTGACGCGTATCTTTCGAATCCGATCCAACAAAGCAATTTCCTTACTCTGGTTCCATTGTCCTTCTCGGATCCAGCCCATTTCGGTTACAAGCTGGACCTTTCCTTGTGCTGGCCCAATATATAAAGCGTAAGCCTAATTCAGGGATCCGATTCATAACCCGACCCAACAATATATTCGGTCCAAGATGCGACTAAGTAACCCGTCTCGCTAATTCCTACATTAATCGGGTCGATCGATACATTCCCTTCTCCGATCCGGTGTTAGTCTATCAGTCCACCGAGTTCATCAGTATAGTCGAAATTTCCGGCTCAGATCGACGGTTTATCTCGCACACTCCAACTTATCCAAATAGTTTGATTCACACAATCTCTGATTGATAAGTCTTTCCACAGACGGTTCAGTCTAGTTTAGTACATCCTTCGATACATTTCAGCCCACTCAAATTACTATTCCTGTTATGTATCATAGACTACCGGATGGTCCTTACCGGATCTGTGGACTTTGTGACTCATATGCGTTTGATGACTGATCCGACTGTCGATGAGCTCAACTAGACCAACAACTGATCCTTCGAACCAATCGATTCTCTTTGGAACAGCTTCATATTTCGGGAGCCTTTCTATCGTTTCACCCATCTTCATGCGGTATATCCACTTGTTATACGGGCTGTTCCATCTTCAGAGATCTTGAACTAAGACGATATCCTTTTTCCTGATTATTATACTTGGCCCTTCGAATTCCTCATTGACACACCATCCTAACCGGTCTGTTTCGTTGATCGAAATGCCACAAGGCTACAAATCCCACATACAGAAGCTGATGATGATATCTCTAAGGCATCCGATACGCACTAGTCGGCCAATCATGGAACATCTCAATCGGAGTCATCAAGGGAACCACTTGTTGGGAACATCAAGTAGAAGCATTTGGGTCAACACACACATTCAGACCGATTCGACAACTTACTAAGCTCTCCTCATGATCCAATCATTCCTCTAAGACTATTATTTTCCCAGGAATCCCCTTAACTTGTCTCACGAAGTAATTCATCAAGTTAAGATTAGGGTCTCAATCATTATCCCCCTTTATATGATACCATCGTGCTTTAGGTGGGTACATAAGCGTACAATCCATCCAGGTCCATATGATCCACTGGACTGGTCCCCTGGGTACCCACCCCCTATATATATAGCATTAGCGCCATTTACCGATCTGACTGCATAAGACATTGAAATGTCTGAGGAGTCACCATCCCTTTAATTAATTATCTTCGTCGAACCGATGGGGATTTTTCGTGACCGATCTTCCTTAAATTTTATCTAGTATTTATCTAAAAATTGCCATCCTCAAATTTCAACTTTGAAATTTGGACCGACGACCTTATCGTGCTAGTTTCGTTGTCCGATTCTAAACCTTCTTGAGTAACTTCCTTTTCACTCCAAGTCATATCCAATCTTTTGCGACCGGTCTTAATGATTTCCTAAGGGATTTGCGACCGGTCTTAATGATTTTCCAAAACCTTAGCTTCAAATTCCAACTTTCTATATCCACCCCTATCCAGATTCTTACCGGTCCAGTCATTCCATCCGGATTGCACTAATCATTTCGAAACTTCCCCGAGTAACTTTTTATTTTGACTGATCAACCTTTAGGTTTTCACGATTAAAACATTAGTTCTCTTAGCCTACTTAAGTTCCCAAAGCCTTAGCGTGAAATTCAAACTTTGAATTTCCGGCCATCCTGCTGGTTGGCTTAGTCCCCAGGGAGGGTCTCTAAATTCTCCCTCCTTAATAAAATTCGTCCTCTAATTTTGAGTTTCTTAGTCGCTCACCTCCTTAGATTTTTCCTACCATCTCTTGGCTTAACCAATGGAAACCTTCACTTACAACTTAGCTTTTTTGATTTCACTCAAGACCGCCTAACCCCTTAGCAACCATCAAGGGTTCCTTTCCCTTATTTTTTTTCGGTGTGTCTCACCCTTAGAGTTGTAAAAGCTCTATCACATATGCAACTTAACTTAGCATACCCGATCAGTTCACCTTACTTTATTCATGACAACTTAATTCTTTCCTTATGAAACATGAATACTATATCCTAGTTTTCTATCATGATTATCGAAAGATGATGCTCAAGTAACTTAGCTACACATTTAATTATCAGCTTAACAATTTATGCAATCATGATTTAATCTAACCAAACAAGAAAAACTATCACGTATGCGTACCTTGTTAACGTCTTTACAAGGTCTAACCCTAGGACCAATACCTAGGACATGTGCAATCAGGCGGATGCTCTCCAGTATGGCGAGGGGTGAGATAAACCGAGGACGAGGAAGCCGTAGTGCTTGATTGATTCCCATAGGGGAAAGATGTCAGGAGATGTTCCGGTTGGCGGCAAACAAGGCAGTTGTTGGTTGGTTGTGGCACCGCTACAGACTGATGATAGATCATCACGTAGGAACAAGCGGCATAGTGCATACGGTCTCCTCCACAGTATCGAAAATAGTTCCGCTTGGGTCTGACATTGGAACATACATCTCAAAAGCATGATCTATGGCGTACCAAATCACTGTATTCCACAAGTACTCATCCCGTTCAGCCGCCCACTGGCCCGCGTGCCTCTCCGCAAGTCTCCAAGTAGCTAGTCTTTCAATGTTCTCCATATTGAATCTCAGAATTCTCCTTGTTGCTCTTGCTGGACTTGATCATCTCTAGGGCGATCCTTTAGCTGGTGCGGTCGTAGACAGTCCTTTGAATTCCACAATACTTGGAAGGTTCACAACTGGATGGAGCTCCAATCCCGATGGGTTAAATCGAGAGCTAGGCACACCAGCGTAAAAGGTTGAAGACCATGGTGCATATGGATCATGGACATGTGGCTTCGAGGGTTGCTGATCACGATGCGGAAAGTCAGGCTCATGCTGCCTCAGCGGCGTGCTCGGGAGAAAGTAATCAGAAGAGATGTTGATGACTGGGTGGATGGATCCGGAATCCATATCAGCATAAGGACTCCCATAAGGTTGTTGTGGAGGCGGAGCATAATACTTGAGGAGAGTGGTACTCAAGCGAGTAGTGGTGGTATCAGAGCATGATTGAGATCATGCTACGAGACCATGGTTTCAAATTTTTTATCGAGTTTAATGAGTCGCAATGCAACTTAGAACAAATCGTGCACATCTGAAATGGGGGGGGGGGGGATTTAGTAGTTTTAGAATTTGTTATCTAGGACTTACCCAAGTGATATGTTGTAGATACCGCCGAGGAGAATGCGAGGGGTAGACCATTGGGACGGCCACCCAGTCATGTTTCGAGTGAGAGTTCCGATTCAGACTCTATCAAGTCAGATCCTTCGAAAGAAGAGTTGGAAGTGGATCAATAGAGTGAACCGCCTCAGCCACAATTGTTCGAGGGACCCCAGTATTACTCCCCACAACAGAAAGATTTCGAAAATTTCAAAGAGAGCCGGCCATGACCGAATTATAATACGTATGTATAAATAGGGATCTCCTATTGAGAAGGACATTTATTAACTCCTCCACTAGATCTAGGTGATAGAGAATTATCCGTGGTGCTGTAAAATTTTAAAATTAGAGGAGATTTGCTTTACAAAAAAAGGTTAAGAGTAAAAGAGAGAAGAAATTTGTTTTTTTTATATATTATTTTGTCGGATTAAGGAATCGGGATACACTGAGTTTCATAACCACTTTCTGAAGGTGGTTTCATTTATACAATTCAGTTCACAAAACTCAACCCACACCATATAGGGATTAGTAACTTTAAAAACAATAAATTATTCCCATCTAAACATTGCCACTACACAAACAACCAAATCCAAATTCAACAACATCCTAAGATCAAAACTTATGCTACACCGAGGTAATGGTAGCACAAGCTATTCAAAACCACTTCATAGACTCACATCAAACTTAGTACTCTGTAATGCTAGAAAGATTTCAAGAGAAGAGCTTCAATTTAATAAAGCATCACCGAGATCGTGTAATAATAAAGGTTTTTCCTCGCCTATATGACCCGGCTCAAAGCCCTCTAGGCGGATACGCCTAACCAAGATTGACGAACAAGAAATCCAGCATCGGTGTATTTCTATTCGGAGCGACGCCTCATAAATCATTTCGTACTCAGAGACATAGCCTGATGAAGCAAAGCAAACATCACTCCCTTGGTAGGATTTAGCAGGACCAAAACCGGCTATACCGTCGCAAAACCAAAGCGGGAACATACCATAACTTTGGCTAAGATACTGGCACCATCGAGGACCAAACCAATCCATACCAAAGAAGAGGACTAATGAATCAAAACCGCTAATTCGAATTAAGTTCCATTCTCTAACAGAATTCACGGCATGATGGAAAGAGAGCGGACCAAGAGACATGAAAATAAGAGATACAAAAATCCGAGATTATAAGATCAACGGAGACTAACACTGCCACTGCCACCAGTGGAAAGCTGAGACCAAAACAACCACCGTCCCTTAGTAGTCGTAACCTGACTGGTTTCACCACCAGTGATAAGCTGTACCGAATCCAAAGAAGCGGATAACGAGAACCAAACATATTCATGTATCCTTCACGGATAGCATCAAACGAGACATAGCACAACCGTCCTCTAGCTGTGTTACCACAGTTTAATAGAGAGCCAAGTTCATCATTCTTGGGAGAGCTGCCTCCGTTAACTTGAATCATCGGTTGATACTCCTCTTCATGGCCAAACCGTTGACCATTTCCTTCACATCATTATGAACCCAAAAAATCGAGATTGGAAACGAAAAGAAAATCCGCTGGATCTGGATTTTATGTGTAGTGAGAAACAGGCTGGCGAGTCCAGCTTTGGTCGGCGAGGCCCAACCGCCATGAACATCATGGACCGTTGTCAAGGTAGGAGCAGATCAGACATAGGTCAGGACATCGTCGACGAGTCTTGTTCACCAGACATGAAACAAGAGCCGTTGGCCGCGTCACTGTCAAATCCGGGAGCAAGAGCCACACCTTGCCTTCGATAGATCTTTGCCTCTACTCATCTCTTTGCCTTCACTCCGTCGAACAACTACATCAATCAACCTTATTTAAAACATATAAAGCCACCGGAGAAACAAAATCTGGAAGAAAAGTTAACAGCAGCTTTAGGGTTTTGACGAAAGAGACAAGAAAATAGACATAATTTTTTGACATTAGATTCTTGTTCAAATAGTCTTTTACTATTTTTGCTTATGGTTATAGAAATTGTATTATTTTAGGTTAGCAATTGGCTCAACAAATTTACTATCAGACACAAAACATATGACGAAAATTTAAACGTAGCAACAAATATTATAAAACTCCGCTCATTTTGTTTCTAGTTATCAATGCTTTTGTACATAGACTACATATCTGACATCTTCGAGACCTTCCTAAACCTACAGGAATATCTTGATTTAAAATCCTCAAACGTAAAGCCTAGTTTTGCTGGTGGTGACGGCGTCTGCGATCTTCCAAAGCCTCCTTCTGTGTCCTCTCCTCAGCTGTAGCCGTTGTGGTCATCGGCTGTAAAAGCATCGCCGTGAACGGCATGTGATCGTAACCATTCACTGGATAGTGAACTCCGATTGGCTGACTTAGATCCAGCCGGCAGCTTGGCGGTTGATGAAATAACAGTTGTTGCGGTTGCGTCTGCGTTTGCGGCGCAGCCATGGCAAACATTACCTGCTCTGTTGCGGGAGCCGTAGGGCCCACCGAAGAGGAAATCGGCTCGGACGGAGTGGTCCCGGAGCCGGTGGAGGCAATTATCGACGGTTCGGCTTGGCTGAGGAGCCATTCGATAGTTTCTCCATCAGATCGGTGACCGAGCTCACGCGTCAGCTGGAAAATTCTGGCGGCGGCGAGGGCTGGCATCCGAACGCGGCGGCCTCTTCCGTTAACCTTAGTGTGGCGATCCTTAGACGTGGCAGAGATACGACCGTTGGAGGATTTGACAGCGATCTGCGTTTGGGGACGCGGTTCGGGAGCCACAACGTTGAGGTTGGACTCAGTTGCGCACAATTCGTGAAACATCATCTCAGAACTCATCGCTTCAGTTCCTTTGTAAACTAATGATGAACGACTTTCTATGCTTTACAGAGGGATACGGAGAGAGAGAATCTAGGGTTCATAAAGAGACAGCAGAAGGATTCCAGTGATCTCACCACTCTTTTCTGACACGTTGACCACTTCTCTCGGGAAATGGAGGCTAATAGTAATATGCGATTTTAAATTAATAACTTTTAGAACTTCGGGCTTTTATGGGTTTATCTTTCTCTTGGGTTAGGCCCAAGAAGCCCAACCTGATCCTCGAAGTAAAAAAGGGAGAAGATCTTCACTTCCATGGCAGCAAGAGGTTTTGTTAAAAAAAACAAAGAGAAAAAATTGAGAGTGGTTTGCCTTATCTGCTCGTCATGAGTTAGCAGAGTAGCCTCATGTTATTATTCTTCTTCCATAGCCATTCGCAGGAGCAAAAGCAGAGTCGTCTTTTTCTTGGGGATTTTGTAAAATGGATGCTACGAGGAACTTGGTTCCTTCATCTTCTTCGTTCCAGACGAAGACTCATGTCAAGAGCGCGGCCTACTCTTCTCCTTCTTCTGGTGCTTCTCATATCAGCATTACAATTCGAATTCGTCTTTACATACTGTGTCTTTGCTTGGTTTCCCATGAATTTGTCTTTGCTGGTTATCGTTGTTGCTTCTGATTATATACCCTCAAATTAAGTTAAAACTGCAATAACTGAGACGGACATGGCTATTTTGTATTAGCATTTTCGTACTTTTCATCTGCGGTTTTGTTTATGTCTTCTTTGTCTTTTCTTTTTGGGTATTTTGCAGTAGTGATGCTTCACGAACAAACAACAACTACTGTGGTTAAGTCACGCCATCTCACTTCTCTATCTCGACATTTTCCTGCGTCGGTTCTCTCACAGGAGCCACGGGAAGAGTCCAGGCCACTTTCACATACGTTAAGAGAAGACAGAACATCTCAGGTGCCTTTATTACTATCCTAAAAGCTTGAATCATAAAGTTCTCAACTTTGTAGCCTCTTGTCTGAACTTGTGCTTTACTGGTTTTTGGTTCGTTGCAATTTTAGGTAACTCTGGAGAGGAAGCAGTTTGATGATTTAGTTTCATTTCGAGAAGAAGAGAAATTAGAACAGCAATTGCTTCACTCTGCTGGTTTATTGAATTTGTAATGTCCCTTCCTTTCTAAACCCGCCGGTTATAATTTGTATTCGAGAGATGATTTTCCTGAATGATGGTAACCTTTTCTCTATTGCAGATTGATATCTCCTTTAAACACAGCTGAAAAGCAATTTCCAGCAGTTGCATTGCCTTTACCAGATGCAGAGCTTTGTGATGTGGTTGCACTAGCTCAGAAAGCTTTATCAGCTTCAAAACAAGCTTTACTGTTAGCTGATGAAGACTCTCAAGCAGATCCATCTGAGGATTCTCTCTCCACTAGGTTTCCTTTCTAAACCTTATATTTGTATATCTCATCAATCTGCTTCTGTTACCTGCGGGCTGTAATGCGAAAATATGTTGCCTATAGTTCTTCCATGTCCTTACCAGAAGACGGAACCATAGTGAGGTCGAAGCGGCTAGTGGAGAGACGAGCAAAGAACAGAAGGGCTCCAAAATCAAACAATGTGGAAGACGAGGGTTATGTTCCTCATAAAATTAACTCCAAGAAAAAAATGAAACAAGGGGGTGATACGGATGATGCCCTCCAGCTCTTCTTGTGGGGACCTGAGACAAAGCAACTTCTGACTGCTAAAGAGGAAGCTGAGCTGATATCACATATACAGGTTTTGTGCTTCCCCCTATTCATGTGTCCTTTAATTGGACTATCTTCTTGTTGAGCTTCCCTAATGCCAACTTGTGTGATCTCAATATAAACAGCATTTGATAAAGTTGGAGAAGGTAAAGAGTAAACTTGAATCTCAAAACGGCAGTGAACCAACAGTAGGTGAGTGGGCTGAAGCTATGGGGATAAGTTCCCCTGTCTTGAAATCTGAGATCCACCGTGGCAGAAGCAGCCGGGAAAAGCTGATTACAGCAAACCTACGTCTAGTTGTCCATATCGCTAAACAGTATCAGAATCGTGGACTCAACTTTCAGGACTTATTGCAGGTTAGCTTTAAACCAACCCATTGGGTTTATGAGGCAATATGAATTCCGTTTCTTTATGAGGCTTCTTGTTGTGCTTGGTTCTTAGGAAGGAAGTATGGGGCTAATGAAAAGTGTAGAGAAGTTCAAACCGCAATCGGGTTGCAGGTTCGCTACTTACGCTTACTGGTGGATTCGACAATCCATAAGAAAGTCTATATTTCAAAACTCCAGGACAATCCGTTTGCCGGTAACTAAAGAAATTGTGTTACATTATCTATTAGACAACAAAAAGGATCAACTTTTAAAGCAAAGACTTGGTAAAATGTACAGGAGAACGTGTACATGCTTCTAGGCAAAGTATCAGAAGCAAGAAAAACGTGTGTGCAAGAAGGAAATTACCGTCCAAGCAAAGAGCAACTAGCGAGCCACGTTGGGGTCTCAAAAGAGAAGCTTGATAAACTACTGTACAATACAAGAACACCTCTTTCATTGCAACAGCCCATTTGGTCTGATCAAGAGACTACCTTTCAGGTAAACCCTTTTAAAAGGATGTTACTTTTGATTGACCGAGCATAACCCGGTAATAACCTGTTTTAATCCGTCCGTAGGAAATAACACCAGACACTGGTATTGAGACACCGGTGATGAGCGTGGGAAAACAGATGATGAGGAACCATGTACGGAATCTCCTCAATGTATTGAGTCCCAAGGAGAGAAGAATAATCAAGCTGAGATTTGGGATTGATGGTGGAAAACAGAGATCATTGTCGGAGATAGGAGAGATCTACGGACTGTCTAAGGAGAGAGTACGGCAGCTAGAGAGCCGGGCATTGTACAGGCTTAAGCAGAACATGAACACCCATGGACTCAATGCTTACGCTGATTTGCTGGTCTAAGCTCATCCAGATATTTGCCTGTGTATACAAAAAAAGAAAATACATTTATAATATATAACGGTTTTGTTGATATTTTGAGGATAGTGTTCTTCTGTGATGGCAGTTTTGTCTCTATACTTTCTTGGCTTGATCACCAAAATTTCAATAGTTTATTGTTTATTTCTAACTGAGTCTTGCCTAAATAGTAAGATGTTTTGACGTCCGAAACATGAGCTTAGTTTTCTAGTAGCCACTTAAAAGATTCCAAGCTTGAAATAACACAAGAATCCTAACTCATTCCAAGCTCAGATATTTCTCATTGTATAACACTAAAACCTCAAGATCCAAAAGTCTCTACGTTTCTCATTTGATGTTGAATGCAGTTTAAAATTAGAGAAAGCTCCTCATAGCACGGGTGTGAAGAGTCGCCAACAAGAAAAGCTGAAACATGGTTTTCTACTTGGATCCAGCTACAACCCGGAGTTTTCTTTACGCCTCGCTCAACCATTTCTCTCCTTACATCTTCTGCTTCCTTCCACCGCCCACTCGAGCAATACAAGTTGGATAACACAACAAAACTCATCTCTTGACTTGCTTCTTCTGCTATCTTCCCAACTTCCCTGCCTAATTCTATCTGCCAATGTGTATTACTAGCTTTAGTGACAAGTGAATTGTATGTTGTAGCCAAGTCCTTTGCTTCTGCTAGACGTCCACTTCTCCCAAACATATCTATCATACATGTTACATGATCTACTTCCAATGGGATTCCATACTCTTTAACCATGGATTCAAAAACCTTGCAACCTTCCTCTACAAGACCCGAGTGGCTGCAAGTTGTCAGCAATCCAATGAATGTCACCTTGTCTGGTTTAATCCCTGAAGCTATCATCTTGTCATAGAGCTTTAGCGCTTGATCTGCTAAACCGTGCAGACCAAACCCGAAAAGAATTGTGTTCCAAGATACCAAATCTTTCTTAGCTATATCGTCAAACGCACGGTTTGATTCGTTAATATCCCCACATTTGGCATACAAATTAACCAAGGCGTTACCAACAAAAGCATAACATTGAGAGCCATGATGGATCACACAACCATGGATCATTTTGCCATGTCCCAAAAGTGTTAAACCTGAACACGCATGAAGAACAGCACCATATGCAAAATCATCTGAATCCACCCCATGTTTCATCATTTCAATGAAGAAACTCAGTGCTCTCTCTCCATCTCCATTCCTACCGTATCCTGCAATCATACTAGTCCAAGTAACTATATTTTTGTCAGGAGCCAGATGAAATACCTCAACAGCTTTATCTGTTTCTCCTATTTTCATACACGCGTCAATAATAGAATTCCAAGATACTTGACTCAGGAATCTAATAGACTCCAGCAACTTCATGGCATCATCTTTGCAGCCTAGTTTCGCATAGAAACTTAAAACTGAATTTTTTGCCTCAACCGCAGAGTCCCACCCGTTCTTCACCATAACACAATGTACCATGCGTCCATAAACCAGATTTGATGAATCATCAGCACAAGCATTCATCAGAGAACTAAAGGTATAACAGTCCGGTTCGAACTCACTCTCCAGCATCTCTTTAAATAATGTTAAACAAGATTCGATCTTTCCACCGTGAGCATGACCTGAGATCATTATATTCCACGCAAAAGCCACCCGCTTCGGCATTTCAACGAAAACATCAATGGCAGCTTCAAGCTGTCCAGCATTCATGTATGCAAACAAAAGCGAGCACCAACTTACTTCATTTCTACTGTCGTTGCACATATCTCGAAACACTTTGTTTGCGTTACGAGTATCAGAGCATTTACCGTACATGTCAATAAGCGAATTATTAACCGCCAATGAACACGCGTACCCAGACCGGATAACTAGAGACTGAACTTGTCTTCCGAATCTAATCTCGCCTAGACTCGCACAAGTGCTCAAGATCGCTGTAAGCGAATAATCATCAGGCTTCTCGTTGGAGAATCTCAAGTCCGTAAAAAGAGATATGGCTTCCTGATGGAGACCCATACGGGAGTAGCTCGTCAACATAGTGTTCCACGCCATGGTATCTCGGTCAAGCATTTTATCGAACACCTGACGGGCGTCTGCTATGCGACCTGATCTCGCCAAAGACGCAATCTTGGAAGTAAGACGGACCAGGGCAGACATTTGGGTATACTCATGGAGTCATATCGCCTCTAGTAAAGTAAAAATTTCCATGTGATGAAAGTTGATGGACTTGGTTTGGAAACTGCATCTTATTCTTATCAGACGGAGTAACACTTCTCGGTGGCATTGCCATTGGCAGACACAATCTACTATCAAAAAGCCACAACTCAGAGTTTCCTCCAAACATATCTGGATAGACGAAAATCCATTTCCTAAATGATCAGCTAGATTTCAACGAGGTCGCACAGGATGCTGCACTTTATCCTATACAAATAAATAGCCACGCGATTTCAGATTAATCCCCTCCCAAAAAAGGCAGATCAATTTCGGATTGAAAATGTCATATATTATTAGAATAGAAGTAGGTTCTAATTGTTACAATAAAATAGTAATTTATTGTAAAGATTAATAAAAAATAATAGAGAAAACATATTTCTTTTCAATCTCCTTATTTTTATTTTTTTAAGTTCTTGGTTGTGTAAAAAGAATTTTGTTCTATCAATTTTAATATATCCTTCATTTATCTGGACGATACATACGATATTGTTTTCATATAAGATAGTTGACTCCGTATTCACGTGGATTTCATAGCTGAATGGACGTATTGACTTATTGATCTGAGACAAACACATTCTCTATTAGCTTTATGGATTCTAAGAGGTAGCCACAAGCGTTTATTTGTGAGAACGCCATAAGAATATATGTGGATTGATATACAAATCTACCCTCTAATTTTTAGACTAAGACAATACTTTGTTTTTCCGAGATCTTTCATCTCAAATTTTGCATTTAAATAGCTTGATGCTTTCTATATTTTCCCTTAAGTTTTGATAATGTTTAGATCATCGACATATACCGCAATTATTACAAATTCGCATGTTGTTTTCCTGATGAAAACACATGGGCATATATGACTATTCAAATATCCTTCTTTGATTATATGCTCACTAGGACGATTGTACCACATACGTCCAAATTGTTTTAAACCATATAATTATATTTTCAACTTTATTACACAGAACTCTTTAGGTTTAACGCTTAAAGCCTCTGACATTTTAAATCCATCTGAGATTTTCATATAGATATCGGTATCTAAAGATCCATATAATTATGTCGTAACGACATCCAGGAGACGCATCTCTAGGTTTTCATATGCCGCTAAACTCATCAAGAATCAGGAATATGTCTCCTCATAATCAATTTCAGATCTTTGAGAAAAACTCTAAGCCACGAGACGAGCTTTGTTTATCATAATCTCGTTTTTCTCATTTCGTTTTTGAATGAAAATCCATTTGTGTCCAACCGGCTCACATCTGCGGGGGTGAGTACGATAGGTCCAAATACACTTCGTTTGTTAAGAGAATCAAGTTCGGCTTGTATCGCATATTTCCGTTTTAACCAGTTATGAAGGAATTTGAGTAGGTTTTAAAACTTTTCTAAAATCCTAATGATTCCTTTTAGCCCTTAAGATCATGTTCATTGAATCTATGTTATCAAATCTCGATCATACCTGGAGTTTATGAGCAGCGAAAATGATCAGGATGTCGAGATCAGGAGCGCCTCAAATGCTGCGCCTCTACAGAAAGTCCACACGCACACAAAATGGAAGCGGGATGCTAGTGCCTTTGAGAACAATTCTCTTGGGATTTAAGAGTCTCTGGTGGCTGTAAAAACTAGGTTAAAGACTCTCTAGGTCGTGCCTCTATCTTATATATGGCGACCTAGAAGAATCCCTAGTTAACCGATGGATTAACCGGTTTAAATTAAGTCATTAATTAAACCCGGTATCTTTAATCCAGAGCTGTGTCGACCGACACTAACATGTGTGTCGATCGACACACTCTTAAAACCTCCATATCAATGTGTAACAATTACACATTGATGAGATCATTACTCTAATGATCATTCCCAGTACTTGTTATCCAATTTGCTTAGGTGTGTGACCCTATAGGATCATATGATATTAGCAATGAGTTCATAACTCATAAGTTATAAGCGGCTTCTAGCAAAGGATTATAACTATCCAGTATCACATGATAGTCTTATCTCGACTTCACAACTATACTAGAGTGAATACAAGTATGATCTCCATGACACATTCCCTTCAAGTTATGTCTCTTTTGACATTCATATACAAACATTTGCTCTAGATATTCGTTTTCCTCATCTATTTTTTTCGACAAAAGGTATGAGAAAATGTAATCAACAACATTCATCTTATTTTCGTTCCACATCTTTCCATTGAATGTAGTTTATAGAAATTTCATGATTTTCTTTAGGTTCATGATGTTCTACGTCGCCATTAGTCTCATGATTTGTTTCTTCCAAAATACTTTATGTAATTTTGGGATCATTATGCTTTTCAGCTTCCGTTCACTTCCTAGAGTTCTTATCCTTAGAACTGATGGGTTTACCACGCTTCAAGCGTATTCGAGACTCACATGTATCATCTGTTTTTCCACGTTCTTGTGGGATATTAATATGAGCAGGAGTATTTTCAGCTGGTATATGTGATTTAGTTACTATTTTGGAATTTGAAAATGCATCATGTAGCTGATTTGCAATACTTTGCAAATGCATAATTCGTCAAACTTCCAGTTCTGATTATTTTGTAGGAGGATCAAGGTGCAAAAAATTGGTACACACCATTTTATATATTTTCCTACTAGTTTATTTTCTCCCCCTAGAACTGGAAATTATTTCTCATCAATGTGAAAATCTGAAAAGCGTGCCGTAAAGACATCGCTAGTTTGTGATTCTTCATCGATAATACGATACCTAGATCGATGAAGAATCACAACCAACATAAATTTGCATCCTTCTTTGTGGTTCCATCTTTGTTCGTTGTGGAGGTGCAATAGGCACATATCCATAAATATTTGGTTCTTGGACAAAAGCTAATTGTAATGAGAAATACTTATGATATGCACTTGGTCTTACGCATATAAGTGCTTCAACATGAAAAATGGCATGTCCCCGGTTGGGAGTTATGATCATAATCAGTGTTCTTGCAAGTAGATGCAAACGTTTGATCAATCAGCCAATCCATTTTGTGTATGAATATGAGGCTCTGGATGTTCAACATTGATTCTCGTTACCATACAATAAGCATTTAATGCTTGGGATGTGAATTGACCTGCATTTTCTAGTCTAATTCCTTTGATTGGATAATCAGGAAACTGAGCTCTTAATTTGATTATATGAGTTAGAAATCTCGCAAATACCACATTTCGAGATGATAAAAGACAGACATGTGACCATATATTGTACACGTCAATCAATACCATGAAATCGTAGAATGGTCCACATGGTGGATGTATAGATCGAAAAATGTCGCATTGAATCCGTTTAAGAAACTTTGGGGATTTTTTTGTTGATTTTGGCTGGCGATAGCCTTATAACAAATTTTCCGAGAGAACATGCATCACATGTCATTTTATTCCCCTGATATATCTCCTGGATTTTCTTTGTATGTCCATGTAAGTTCTCAATGATTTTTCGCATCACCACGGTGGCTGGATGACCAAGACGATCATGCCAAAGTATGAAATTTTATGGATTTCTTTTGACCACAGGGTGTGATTTTATTGCATCTATATAAGTATGATGCAAATCATAAGGGAGTCTTGGTATCTTTTCTAACACTTGCCTCTTTCTCGATTTTTTCAGAAGTGATATACAAATACTTTTTTTCATTCTCAGTTGTAGACTGAGTGTCATATCCATGAAGATATATATCTCCAAAACTGAAAAAAAATCCTTTTAGAATTCGGAGAAAATAATGCATTATTAATCAAGAATTTTGTGCAATTAGGAAAGGTAAAGCTGGATTTACCAATTCCTTCGACCAAATTAGTTGGACCTGACAATGTATCGACAATAATCTTTGTCGATTTTAATTTTGAGATTTATCTTTAATTCATTAAAATATTGTGCGTTGTTCCACTATCTGCTATACACACATCTTTAACATTTTTCTTTTTGTATTGTCATTCATTTTTGAGGTAAGCACAAACAGTTAATAGGTAGAAAACATTTTCATATGCGTTATGGCCTCGGAGTGTTCCATGAGATTAACCTATTTTCCTTATCCCTTGTGGATTCTTTGCACATAGCAAAAATATGTTTCGGAGTTAGACATTGCTTATACCAATGTCTCTTGGTAGCGCACCTAAAGCAAAATTTATCACGCTTTTGGGAGGTGCTTCCTTAAACTTCTTTCTCCTATGAAAGTTCTTCGGAACGTACCCATTGGTATGAAATCTTATTTTGTGGACTGTAGTTTCTCCCACGTCCGTGATAGTTTCTACGACCATGACCCCAAAAATCTTTCTTATCCCTTGTCGGAATTTTAACATCCAACGCATTCACCTCAGGGAATGCTTTTTATCTAGTAGGTCGAGAGAAGTGATTCTTAATGACGAGCTCATTATTCTTTTCTGCTATTAGAAGAGGCACGATCAAATCCGAAAATTTTGTGTACCCTCGAAATCCTATATTGTTGTAGCAGGATAATGTGATTTACGTGGAACGCTGTGTACGTCTTCTCAAGCATTTAAGATTTGGAGACGGTTTTACCACAATACCTCAGCTTCGACACAATGCTCAACATAGAAGAGTTGTAAGCTATCACTTTTTCTTATGAAATCTCAGGCTTTTCCATTCTTCGGGAGAAATTAGAAGGGTTATGTCATCTTGATGATCAAAACGATCCTTTATGGACTTCCATAGCTCTTTAGGATCTCTCATGTGTGCATAGTTTACATGGTACTTTCATCAATGTGTTTTCTAACGAAGATCACCGATTTTTCTCTTTTTTGGGCCGTCAAAGTATTTATCTCCTTTATCGTTTCCGATAAATTCAAAGATTAGATGCAATTTGACATTTGTTTCCAAAGATATGTAATTGGTACTAGTGTTGTCTAGGGTTGTGAAATGGAGGTTCTCGAAATTAGCCATTGAGTCTCTAAAATAAAGACATCAAATATTATAAATATTAATTAAAAGAAATCATATATATTAATGACTATAACGATTAGAGACAATACAATTACATAGTAGTAAAGCAAGGAAATATTTATAGTTGTTTTTTTGAAGATAAATTCTTCAATGAGATGACCAGTAAAAAATTATAAAATTACACATAATGAAAAATAAATAATTTTTTATTGAAATATTTGTGAGAATTTGAAATTGTTAAGTTTGATGAGATGAGTGAAAGATATATTTATAGATGAGAAAACACTTTTTAAAGGCATTTGAAAAGTGGAAAGTTTTGAAAAAATTTCTTTGTGACCGTTGCGGTGAAATACAAAAATCAAAAATAAATAGGATTAATAATTAAACAATCAAATTTAATCTGTCTACATATAAATTTATATACATGTAATTCAAAATTTGTATATAAAAATCATAATATAAACTAAATTTAATAGTAATATTGTGGTAACTGAATCAACCACATGAAAATATTAAATGAATTTTAAACAGTGGTTCAACCGTCTATGATATAAAAATAAATAAATATTGATGGTGCATTTAGCAACCATGAGATAAAATAATATTACGACGAAAAATAAAAAAATTGTTACAGAAATAACAACCTCTTAATATAATATATAGATATTCGAGTGATCGTGCTAATAACATGTTATAATAAAATAGCAATTTATCGCAAAGAATGACAAGAGATAATAGAGAAAATATTATACCCGTGAAAAAAGCGGAACACTTGAGTATATTAAACAAAGAGAAAACAAGTTTCTTTTCTTACATAAGATGTATTATAAGTTTTTTATTACATCATTTTATTCGATGGTTTATATAAAAGTAAAATATTTTTATTTTACTATGCGTGTATAGTGACGTATGAACTCCACATAAATTATATAAAAATTTAGAATGTAAAACATGTGAGGAGTGTATTTTTCTGACTTTTGTATGACTAATAAAATTTGAGAAAAAAAAACTACAATTTTTTTCAGAAATAAATCTACGGAAATGATTAGTATAAACCAAGGTTCGAAGACGTTAGTTAAGTGGCCGGGTTGGGTGAAATTTTTGGGCTATTTTTATGTTATAAAGTATGTAATTCTATAATTTTGTATAACTTTAGTTTTGATGTCCAAAATTCATGAAACATACAAATCTTAACATTAATACTTAGAGTTTGTTCAAATTTTATAACTAAAATATGTTAAAAGTTGATTTATAGGCAATTTTTATATGTTTCACTTCACATCTAACTCAAAATAAATAAAAAATCCAGTTCTAATACAAAGATATACAAAAAATAGAGTATCTTGATCATGAGACAAAAAAAATAAATAACTAAAGGACTTGTCAATATATTTCTAGTTCTTTTTCTCCCTCCAACGATCAAGTAGTTATATGTGAATAGACTTCTAGATGTATTAGCAACTCCTTTCTATCTGAGATTTGAAAAATAAAGACATTTCATGTTAAGTTTTAAAAGAAAACAAAGACATAGCCGTGATAATACAAAGAAAGCAATTCCTTACTTCAAACAACAATTCCTTACTTCTAATTTAAGTAACGAAAATAATAAGGCATAGATAAACTAAGAATCTGATTAAAGAAAGAACAAGAACCATATTGAAAGTTAATAAGACAAAGAGAGAGAACCAAAGACAAAGACATAAAAGCTACCTTAATAGGTACATAGTGTGTCACTAGACATACTATTAAAATCAAAGTTATCAGGTTCAAAATCCATATCATTATACTCTTTTTCACTAGACTCAAAATCATCATCACAAAGGTCTCTCGCCCTTGGAACTTGGATAGTTATATCAGAATTCACAGCAGATGCATCAACCTTTACAGTTGGCTCAGGTTGTTCCACAAGCCATTCTAAAAATGTATCTTCATATCCTTCATCAAATATCAAATCCGCATTATTTTCTCTTATCTTTTTTGTGCTGGCTGAACAGCTTTGCATTAAACTGGACATAGACTTGAGTGATTAAACGATTAACATCTAGTCTATTTCATTTCTTTGTATGGATTAAACGATTAACATCAACCTTTACCAGGTTCAAAATCCATATCATTATACTCTTTTTCACTAGACTCAAAATCATCATCACAGAGGTCTCTCGCCCTTGGAACTTGGATAGTTCTATCAGAATTCACAGCAGATGCATCAACCTTTACAGTTGGCTCAGGTTGTTCCACGAGCCATTCTAAAAATGTATCTTCATATCCTTCATCAAATATCAAATCCGCATTATTTTCTCTTATCTTTTTTGTGCTGGCTGAACAGCTTTGCATTAAACTGGACATAGACTTGAGTGATTAAACGATTAACATCTAGTCTATTTCATTTCTTTGTATGGATTTGCAACACGAGTAAAAATGGTGAACAATATCAGAATCGTAAAACACAAGTAAAGGAGTAATGTTTACAGAATTGAGAATTCACATAAAATTCAAACAAATTAACAGAATTTACCCTTTCAAAACTACTCCAGTTTATCTCACATCCCAAAGAAGTAGAGCATAATGCAAGGATTCTTGTTTTTATGAAAATTTTTGTACTACATCCATATGTTTTCCATCGGTTTCCTAAGTTTCATAACTCACAGAGACAGTAAAAAGTAAGAGAATTGAATTAAAAAGAAACACATAAATTTTTTGAAGTTCTCTTTAATTTCTTAGCATTTTATTGCCAATGCTCTACCAAAGGAGCCAATTCTATTCTTGATGTAGAGAATAAGTTCTTTGTTGACAACTACATCTTGTTTATTAAACTCTCCATGATAGAAAATTTCAATGTAGACCAGGAATCCTTCAATAGATTCTAAGTCATATTGGATATCAGGCTTATTGTAGAAGTAATATGGACTGAGGAAGTAGGCAGCCAAATCAAGAGGATCATCCAATCTACCCTTCACTTTCTCGTCCATAATATCAATGATAGGTTGGTAGTTCCTCTCCAAATTATCACAAGTTTACTTTATTTTCTTCTTAGCTTCTAAAATCTCAACATATATGTACCCAAGTGACGGTATCTTCTCTCCATCAGCCAACCTTAGAACCTTTATCATCGGACTAAATACCTTTAGAACCTTCATAACCGAGTTCGATAAAGCAAAACTCATCACATTATCAAACGACAACTTGCATTTCACACACTTTGAGTGCTTACAATCAGACCATTGATCGCATATAGTTGATTGAATTTGTTACGAATTGTGTACCATGATCTAAGAGTTTAGATGCATATTTCTCAAAAAGTTGATTAATATTTTGAGATGCTCTAAGAAATATAAAATAATCAATTGCTATATCTTTTAACAATACATCCTTCTTTACTTCAAACAAATTTGCCTTTTCATGATGCAATTCCTTAAAATTAACTTCCTTTCATGAACCTAAAAATACATCGTTTTGACTTACATGGTAGATTCCTAGATCATCTCTATTAAAAATTTCATGTTCAAATCGTTAAAAGTTCATCGGATTGAAAGTGTCATATGTTTTCATAAAATCTTATGAAATTGATCATTTGTTAGTAAAAAGATAAAACTTGACGATATCAATCTAGTATTGCTCTATAGGCCACCGTCCTTTCAATTAATTTGCAGCCAAAAATATTATTTTTCTTTTCGGCTCTAACAAACATTTGTTGTACCTTAAGAGAAGGAAACTAATGCCTTGCATTTTAGCTTACTTACCAATTATAGAAATACTTACCCCCAAATAAAGAAATAATATCATGAAACCTATATGTGAGCAACTATTAAAAGCAAAATTAACACAACAATAGATTCCGATAACATATAAAATATTTAAGTATCATCAAAAGTGAGAAATTGATCAGTAATAACATGTTTCGAATATCATCTTGCACTTGTTACAAATGGCACGTTGACAATTGCTGATAACCTGAATCCTAAGTCGAGAGTATCCTCGGTGCTGATGTATCATTTCTAATACACCTGATGAAATAAAAATAATTTATATCGACCAAATTGTAATGCCATAAGAGATCTAACAAATGCAGAATATAGATCTATTGTAGTACGTTGAAATAAGTTTCACCGACATTATTTTCAAAACGAAAAAAATTCAACCTTTATTTTTTTGTTGCCAAGATCACGTTACATATTTCTTTATGATTTATCTTAAAAGAAAAATCTCTAATTAGAGATGAAGCCACCAAGTTGGCACACGTCATTTTAATCGATTCACTTTCACAATCCAAAGGTCAACTACGTAAAACCAAGCATTGAATCATAACATCAAAAAATCTCAAGTATGTCAAGTATAAATTAAAATGAAGAGACATAGAGACATATCTCATGGTTCCTTCTGAAGAACCCTTCTCTTTTTCGACTTGTCGATGCTTTTGCACGGAGAAAAAACTCGTTACACAGTATGCAAATACGATTTGGAGAAAAAGTTACAAAACATATCACCTTAGAAGCATAGATTTTTGGGGAATGCTAAGATACTAACCATTTTTCATGTCAAATTGATTTGTATAATACTAGTTCAATTGCCGAACTTCAAATCACCTGAGATCCGATTCAGAATTATGATATAAAGGATGGAAGACCGGTGTCGAGGCATATAGATACAATATTTGCCTCGGTGGCTGAGTCGCTGATGGATAGATCTACGGTGACAACATAATCGAGCTCAACGCACCCGGAGGAAACCCAAAAGACATAATAGATGTTCATCAAATTTGATCCTAATCATAGAGAACTCATAATCGGCAGAATTCAAAAACCAATGAAAACAAAGTCCCACAAATCCCATATTTCGGAAATCAAACATAGATAAATTAACTTCATTTATAAAATTGCAAACGAGAAATTAAAAGGTTAAGTGATAATAATTTCATTTTAATTCATGTATATGTAGATTTAAGGTGATTAAGATGTAAAAGTTACAATGAAGAAGACGAAGAGGTAAAGAAGATGAAGACTTAAAAAAAAAAAATCACATATCGTTTTCTTGTGTACTTACATACTACAAAACTGGAGAGAGTTAATTATCTTTTATATATATTATATGATTATTATGCAAATATAGTTATAGAGAAAGCCAATTGCCGTTTCGTTTGTTTATAAATTATATGATAACAAGCCGACGTAGATTTTTATTTTTTTAAAATGAAACATGTCTATAAGTCGATACGTAACATGTCTATAAGCCATTAAGTAGCTTACTCTGAACTACTTGTTACCAACCCTGCTATTTGATCTTACACAACTTAGTTTCTATCTTATTTTGGACTTCCACAACGAAGGAGTTGAAATTCGTCTCCGAGGATCCAACGGCTGATACTGCATCTTTGAGATGACACTTAATCCTTTCAATGTTGCCACTCAGCTCGCTTAAAGTTTCCCCCTTCATCATCAACCGTCTAACATTCGCGGCAACTTCGTCCCTCGTGATCGTCTTCTTCTCACAAAGGTTAATCCCAATGCGCCAATCATCAACCACAAGCTTTCTGTTGGTAAATTGATCGGTCAGAAGCGGATAACACAACAACGGTACACCACACCAGACACTTTCTAAAATAGAATTCCATCCACAATGCGTCAAAAAGCCTCCCACAGCTGGATTTGAGATCACTGCCATCTGACTGCACCATTGGACTACAAAGCCTCGACCCTCGGCCTGGTCCGCAAATCCGGCCGGGAGAAAATCCGGCACATCTGATCCAACTATATCGGAACGTAAAACCCATATGAAACTAAGCCCACTTAGCAGTAGCCCATGGGCTATCTCAACGATCTCCTTCTTACCAACATGTGCATAGCTACCGAACGAGACGTAGATGACTGAACCGGTGGGCTTGCCCTTGAGCCACTCTGTACAGTCTGACTCGGCCCATAGGCTCGTTGGGACAACCGATTGGGTTGAAAAAACCGGACCGATTGCGTAAACAGGCTGTCTGGCTTGTAGAGCCGAGAGAGAGTCTGGTTCGAGCTCTTGAACGGTGTTGCATAAGACGAAATCGGCTCTTTTGACGTCGTTAAAGGCCTTGAACAGTATTCTAGAGACAA
Source organism: Euclidium syriacum (assembly GCA_900116095.1). NCBI lineage: Eukaryota > Viridiplantae > Streptophyta > Magnoliopsida > Brassicales > Brassicaceae > Euclidium > Euclidium syriacum. Next base: position 8,301,631 of record FPAK01000009.1, on the reverse strand, counting down.
CTGTGTCTGTGTCTTTCTCGCTTACTTGAAGATATGACATCAAGTCCTTTGGGTCTATTGCTTTAACTCCTGGTACGTAATCGATCACGTCTTCACGGTTATCTACCATATAATTTAAAAACACTTCATCACCATACTGATATAGAAGAGAAAAAATCTAAAATTCATTTACCGACTTTGACAAAAAAGATACACAAGCTTTTTAAAAAATGTAATGCATAAATTCATATTTTTTTGAAACATTTATAGAATTATTACTACTTAATTAACTATCTCTTATATATTAATTGAGAAGACACTACGCCACATATCTCACTGAGAGCAATTTAAGAAAAATTAACCAATGAAATCATTTTATTCAGACTATTAAACTCATTAAAAGTTAATAACCCATTAATAGATAAAAGTTATTCAGACCCATCTTTTCTCATCTCATTTTGCATACCAAAAATAATTTCCGCTATCACTCAAATATCTTCACCAAATGGGATATACTCTTTCAAAATTTCGTATTCATGACTTCCTTTTTTAAATTTATAAAATATATCATGTCACATAGTTATTAAATTTATTTTGACATAATGAAACTCTAATTGATATATATCTATATTTATATTGTATATATTTTTTTGTTAATTTTTAAAGAAACAAAAAATTACAACTATGCAATAACATGTATTAATAAATCATATAAATATTTTTAAAATGTTATACCATAAATTAATTTTTAATTTTATACAAACTAATTTAATTTAAATATATTATAGAATAATTTTATGAATACATAATACCCGAGACGGACTCGGGTTATAATCTAGTTTTTATAGTCAAAGACAAAAAAAGAAAGTATTGGTGAGTTTTTAATGGAATTTTCTCTATTATATAGCTAAACTAAATACTACTTGATAAAGAAATCATTGACATGATTAACTAAAGAGTGTTACCAAGAGATTTAAAATGACCGTTGGCTACTAGGAGATCCATGTGATAATAGAGATTGAGGACCAAGGCAGGTTCGGTCCAAAACGAGACATTAATGAGGTTGTATTTGTCACAAATCATAGATGACCAGACGTAAAACGTGTCGGAGATCAAGCAAGTAACCGGAGGATCCCGGCCGGAGATATTGGCGATGAGATCATCGACGTGGGCAGAGAAGACATGGAAAATGCCTTCAAAGAACTGGTCATGATTGAGTGAGCGGTCAAACCCCAAAGGGAAGCCGTCGCTCACGGTGGTGTAGCGTATGTCGAGGTGGCCGGAGTTACATGCGGCGGAGAAGATGTCTCCGGCGTCACCGTGTCGAGCGGTGGAGATGTGGTGGTGAATGGAGTCGGTGTTGACGAAAGTAATGGTGAAGCCATGAGAAGCGAGTTTGATGGCTAAATGGACAAAAGGGATGACGTGACCTTGAAGGGGGTAAGGTATCATTATAGCATGAGGTTTCCTCGACTTTCCGTTCTCCATTCTTCTCGCTTTTTTGGAACTTTTTTTTTTTTTTTTTTGGTGTTATCATAGTTTGGACTCGATATTTATTCGGGTTTGAGTGAGATTAAATATATAAGGTAAATTTATGTTGTTGGTAGCACAAGGATAAATTTTCTGCGGTAAAAATGTTGTGGGCTTAATAAGAATTCTTTTACGCCCAAATCACTAAAAATGATCACAAGACTTGTCAAAAACCATAAAAAAAATTAAGAAATGTAGAAGAGTGATTGATCAGTAATACCGAACCAAAATGAAAAGGTGGTCTACAGTGTTATATGATGTTTAAATGATCATTTGGTGAAAAAAAAAAAAGAAGAAGCAAAACGGTGTTTTTGTGAAGAGGGTGGCCGATCAGAATATGAGTCTTTCTCATAAATAAAAGATTAAATTCTCAAAAACATGCATAACACATTAGAAAAAAAATTCGCTCTAGACTGAAAGGTGTCTGAATTCAAGTATGAAACATAAACGGCTAGCAATATATGTAAACATCATAACCATCGAATAAAGATTTTAAATGGATAATCAAAAGAGTTAATAAGGAAGAAAGATGATGGTGTGAATTGTTTTCATCTAAGTGTACAGTGTTCAATTGTAGTATATATGAAAGGTTATCGATCCCACAAAGAATCTGGGTTAATCTTGGATTACTATGACTAAAAGTTATGCAAGTAAACTAGATGTGAATGAATGAGTAATCTAAATAAGTAATTAAACTAATGTGACGTAGGAGGTTGTATGCAAGACTTAACATTAGATCTAGGGGAATTCAGTAGGTAACAATGGATTATGATCATGCAATTGATTCTCAAACTCTAAACACATTATTCTTTCAATGGCCCATTGACATATCAGGGGGTTGAATTGGTTTATAAACCTAAATCCAAAATTTACATTGAATTGTTGCTGAATATAAACAAGCATTAATGAGTTCAAGTTAAATCTGTTCACAAGATATCCAAACCAAAGAAACTTTGGGCGAGGAAATACCTTGCTCACTACAGATAATTCAAGTGATTGCTAATATATACTTCTGTAATTTGAAATTAGTCTAGGATACTTAGATTTGGTTAATTACGTCACTTCTAAGTGTTAAATACTTTCGCAACAAAGAATCACGTGGCTAAATCCAAAGATAGAAAATCGTGTCATTGATCTATCGAAAACCCCTTTGAAAACCTAGAGCTAACAAGAGAACTATTCAGACATGGTAACAGTAACACAAATCATTATTGGATTAATGAGTTGTATTCAATTACGAAATAGACAATAGAATATTAGAGGTTCATAATACTCAATGAGATAAAGAAAAATCTCTTTCACTTCCTCAGATTCTAAGAGAACAAACCGTAGAAAGTAAAACGACTAAGCAAAGAACCAACTGAAAAACTAATAAATTTGTGATTGATGATGATGAACGTGCCTAGTCATGCTTTTAAAGGCTTATTTTATAGGTGTAGAGGTCGTGCCTAGGGCAACTTGAGTCGGGCTTTAGTTTGAGTGAAACGGAATAGGCTTGGAAATCCCGTCAGAATGACATGTCTTCAGTAAAACGATTTATCCTGGGCTCCAAAAATCCAATGGGTTTGATTCAAATTGAAAATGAAATCTAACTTCCATATATTCATTTTTGTATGTAGTTCGTCTACTGGTTCATTGTTTAAGTATTCCAACGATCATCCAACTTATGGAACTCAGATGATGTCTCTGCATCTTCTTTTGACAGTTTTGCTCTAATTCTCTTCAATTTAGCTCCAATTTCTCCAAAACGTCGTTTTTTTGTCAAATATGTATAAATAATTAAAAAAAATTACTTGTAAAATCTACAATACATCAAAAAACATGATAAAAAGGCAATATAAAGGAGAATGAGACAAAGAGTAAGAAGAATTTGCAATCATTTGGAACTTAAACCATACACTAGAACACTAGCTACTTACTCTTTCATTGTCTTTGGACTCAACACATGTTTATTGTTGTTCATCATTCATCCGACCTCAATAAGCTTTCGACTGTCTTTCATATTCATGTGTTTGATCATATGATTCATATCTAACCTGGTTTGAACATTCGTTGTCTAATTATATCAAGGATTTATCATACAAGGCCCCAGGGATACACATTGATCTTATATAAACATGTTCATATCAACCAATGGTGAAAATTCATATGTTAGCGATCACACTATGCTAGATGTACTAAAATATGTATTATGGCATGAGTCCCACTTAAGAGAAGACTAAACCATCAGCTCAGCATCAACAGTTCAAGATGTGTTTTACTGCGGATAAAATTGGGAATATGACGAAAAATAAAACTGTGCAACTCGCATAGCGATACAGAGGCACCAAATGAGGAGTGGGGAGGACCTCAACTACAACAAAGCAGTAAAGGAAGGTGTTGATGATGGGGTTCTACCCCTTATCGATAGTTTGGTAATAATTGGAGTGCGGTCCCTGCCGAGTTCTTCCCTAATAACTTATTAGGTTATAAGTCCCGACAACAGGAATATTAATCCTCGGCCCAGATGACCGAGGGATACCTCGGTGAAGAATGATCAAAGTTAGTGTCCGAAGCGTGGGTATAAACAACATCGTCCTAAGCCGAAGTCTAAAGCTCGGACAGTATAAGATCGAATCTTATCACAGATTCCCTAGTCTTGGAAAAATGGAAAAATTCCATTTTTTCGAGATTAGCCCATGGGTTTACTAGACCGACTATTAAGGATATATAAATACATACCCCCTCACTAATAATATTCATTCAGAATCGGGGAGAAGAAGAACTAGATCGCCTAGGTTTTACTTCTCTTCGATAAAGTTACCTCGGCATTCCGAGTTAAAAAAACATTGTAATCAAAAGCATTAATAATACATCCTTTTTCCGAGGTTTCCTCTTGTTTTCTTACTTTATATTTTTTCCAAAAAAAAACCCCTCTAATTATAAATAATTAGAAGTTGAACCCAATATCAACATTTGGCGCGCCAGGTAGGGGGGTTACTGACTTTTGGTAAGTAATACAGAGATCTCGGAAAAAGAAACACAAATGATAACTATAACTCGCGGAAGACCATAGATGACTCAATGGGATCCACCGCCCATTGAGGTTTTAGATAAAAAATCTGGACTATCGACTCAATGGACAAACCAAAGGGCTTGGAGAATCCTTAAAAGATCTTCTGGAGGACAAGGAAGCAAGTAATCAGGATTGCGAGCCAATAAGCAGCCCTCTATCAAACTATTAATCATCAGATGAAGCGGAACAAGGTACGGAAGAGATAGAAGAAAAGCAGAACGAGACAACAAGAACTCAAGAAAAGATTATCAGCAGAAGGTCAACAGATGACGAGCCGACTTCCATAACAAGTGACTCAATAGCAGAACTGCACCGTGAACTTCGGGACATGAAAGTTTTGCTCCAGAATCCTCCGGTCAACATCCCACACCTAAACCAAGCGTTCGAGAATACAGATAAGAACCCATCCGAGACAATCAAGTTCGGACCCGATTTGTTCGGAAAAAGGAAATTGGAGTTACCGACCTATAACGGAGTAAGAGACCCAAGAACTTTCCTTAAAACATTTATGATCACTATCAACCAAGCTCGAATTCATCCTTCTGAGAAGGAAGGAAAGAAGTGCCAATATTTTGCGGAAAGCTTACGAGGAAACGCCCAAACTTGGATAACCAACTTACCTCCTAATTCAATAAGAAATTTCGACGAACTGCGTCAGAAATTTCTAAAAAAATATATCTTTAACCTCAAACGACCAGCAACGATCTCCGACCTTTACTCCATAAAACAAACATCGACCGAGTCACTCCAGAGCTTCATGAAAAGTATCAAGCCAATATACTTCCGGTTAAATATCTCGGACAAACTAGCCATTGATGTTCTGACTAATAGAACGTGGTATGAGACAAGATTTTGGGAAGAACTTTCGGCTTACCGGCCTCACTCCATAGAGGAAGCGTTTTACAGAGCAAGCGTATACATCAGGGCGGACGAGAATAGAGCCCGGTTATCCAAGAACGATCAAATTACTTCAGAAGACGAAGACATAAGGAAAAGGTTTAAAGAACCTCGCCGGCACTACAATAAAACGTTCGAGCATAAAGGAAGAGCCAGAGCGAAAATCTCATTCCTAACCGATAAGTATCTAGAACAGAAGAAAAAAGCTAGGAATAAAAGAGAAAGAACCCCTCTAGCGGGGTGTTGTTACCATACCGCCTATGGACATAGCACGTAAGAATGCCGTAACCTACCAGAGTATCTTTTGAAAAGAAACTTTCACTAAAAAATTCCAATCGAAGTTGAAAGAGCGACTCTTGAAGAAGAATCATCAAAGAAGGAAAGAATCTCCCCAAGAAGGATCCTCATACTGTCAGAAAAGGATAAACGTTATTTCCGAACTCCCTAGGGAAACACAAGAGCAAGTCTAGCAGCAGACAAAGCCGAGGTTAACTCTACAAAAGGAGCTCGTCTTTACTCACAAAGACTTAGGAGGAGTTGAAGTCCCACATAACGATCCTTTGGTGATAAAATTACAAGTTGGGAATTACGAAGTTCCTCGAATATTAGTAGATACCGGAAGCGCGGCGAATATCATAAGTATCGATGTTTTCCAAGAATTATGGTCAAAGGAGACAAGGATCAAAGCAGGGCTTAAGTCACTAACAACCTTCAATGGTGAGAGTGTTCCGACTCTTGGGACAGTTCAACTCCCAATAACAATTGCAGGAACAATCAAAATCGTTAACTTCGACGTAATAGAAAAGCCAATTCTCTACAACATAATTCTCGGAACCCCCTGGCTATTTCTAATGCAAGGAGTGGTTTCAACCTATCACTAATGTCTTAAATTCCCAACTCCACTCGGAATCTTTTCGGTAAAGGGAAGTCAAGCTGAAGCAAGACGTTGCCTACGAGAAGACCTAAAGGAGAAAAAAAGCCGAACCTCCCTTCGGAAAGGAAATTTTAAATTTCAAAAGGCTCCGAATATAGAGAAAAAAAAATCGTTGATATCTCGGATTCCCCGAGATAATTAACGAAACCTCGGAACTACGTGTTACTTGATCCCATCCAAGGGTACGTATCCAGCCTTTCACAAGATTCAGCTACAAACATTTAATCTTGGTTCTATAGTAATGAAGTCTCAATGACTCGACTATACTTAACTACGATTCACTAAAAACAATAAAACATACGAAATCGATGCCTTGATCACGTACTCGATAACAAGGTTTATCCCTCCTAACACATTCTATACCGAATGCAGCTGAAGATTTTGGAGCCTCATAAAGTAGGGCCGAGGAATTCTAAGGCAAAGTCGGGACATTCTCGCTTATGTTGAAAAACATAAAACTCATACCCAAGGAATCCAAGGATCTAATAAAGTAGGATCTAAGGATTAGAGGTCAAAACAGTTGAGGTTTAACTCACTGAACATTTTCGGCTCTGCCCATGAATATCCGGTATTCTGTTGAAGGAATTCTTGAAAAATACCAACATACAGAATACTTGAAGAATCTTTTCTCGAAATTCAAGGAAAGATAGATTATTTTTAAAATTAGAAAGACACAAGAATATAATCTCGGAAGACCCCGAGGGTTATCATTCAAAGGTTCTTTAACAAACGAAAGAAAAGGAGTAAAACAATACTACACATCGAAGCTAAAGGCTTTATGCTAAAAAAAAGGAAAAGTATAATCCTTGGCTTCCCGCTCAGTTACTTTGGCATCCTCCTCCACTTGCTTTAGAAGATCAGCGGGAATATTTACGCCTTGAGAAGATAGAGCATTAAGTACTCCGAAGACTGCCTGGGCCTGACTGAGATTCATAGTCTTTTCAAATCCATCCTCCCGAGCTCGGATGATTTTCTCGATAGAATCCAACCTGTGCTGGATCTTCTCCGCCATCGCCCTCTTTGTGGATTGTATCTTATGAGTTAAAGAAGTAGCAGCAGCATGAGATTCATTCTTCATAGCCTCGACTTGGTGAATAAGAGAATTCCGGTCAACCTCCAAAGCCTCATTCTTCTTTTCAAGATTGTCGATGTAATCATTATTCTCCCTCAGCAAGCCTTCGTACTCACCTACGATGAGACAAGTGCTTCGTAAAAAACAAAATTTGTTGAGACCTCGGAATATTGTGAAAGAATTCCAAAGATAGAGACATATCATCAAACCCGAATAAAATTCCTTGCGAGAACGGATACATGCTCCTTCACGAAAAAATCACCATCCGGCTTTAAAGAATTACAGCCTTTCATCTTCCATAAAAGTTCGACTCTCTTCTCCTCATCGTTTGAGAGAAGATGTGGTGAACTGAATTCAAATTTAAAGGGAGCATCCTCGGCTTCAAATTGAGATTTCTGTCTTTTGATTAAAGGAGTCCCAATAATCGAAGAAGCAGACATTTTCTTTGAAAACTTGGTTTTCGGAGAAGTGGTGGTTACTTTTTCACTTTTCGTCTCTGAAGAAGTTGAAGCTTTGTGGATAGAGGAGTCGATTTCGCCTTTTTCGCTTTTCTGAGACTTCTGGAATCTCGGCCTTTTTTGGGGAGCTCGGATAAGCAATTTATTGGCATAATCCGAAGGCGACCTTTCCAATGGACAGTCAGTTTCAGAAACTACATAGCCTATTAAAAAAACGAACAGTAAGAAGCAGCAAACCAAAACTTTGAAGGAAGAAATTCGAGGTACTTGAACGTAAGCGAGCAAGATTGATTAGATCCACGGGAATTTTTGGAAATACCATGGAGAAAGGTTATAAATCTGGTCCATCTCCTATTTAAAGATCGGAGGAAGTTCTTTGAAAAGGATCGGTTTTACGATTGTCAAGGTATCAACTGACCACGCCCTAATCACCTCGGCACTAAGATCAAAGATAGAAGCCTTATTGATCCGAACGTTGAAGAAGTTAGTACGCCAGTTTTTGGCGTTAGAAGTGAATCCTATTCCTAGTTTACTGGAATTTTTAACCATAGTATATCAGGTTCTGCCATCTCAATTATCAACGAGTTTGGCAAGTTCGGAGAATTTCCAGAACGGAACGATAATATCAGCCCTGCTGGCTTAGATAAGAAAAGCTACCATATGTCTGATTGCACCAGGTCCTAGTTGAGTAAGAACAATCTTCAATTGTTTGCAGAATTCAACCAGAAGAAAAAGAATTGGAAACCAAAGTCGAGCTTCGGTAAAGAAATGAAAGTAGAGACACATGAATCCCTCAGGAGGAGTCCAAGGTTTTTCTCCAGACTTCGGAATCTGAATATCGAGACCTTCTGGTTCAGAGTCGAATAGGTGGTGAGTTTCGATGTCACCTTCTTCGAAGGTAGAGTCTCCGAATTCTTCAGAAAGTTCTTCTCCTGTGGTTGCTTGGTCGGAGATGGTCTCAGAACTGTTGCTTTTGGATGAGGAGTTCGCCGGGATAGGTGAACTAATATTTTCAGTTTCCTTCTCGACTGAAGAAACACCTTCGATATCAATCAGGGAATCGATTGATTGGTCTCTGGGGTTTGTTTGCTGTGATTCGCTGGACTAGGAAGAAGAAGAAGCCGAGGTGGGATCAGTTTCGGAACTGGAGCTAGGAGAATTTTGTTTAGTAGGCGAAATTTTGAGAAGAATATTCAGATTGATTGCGAGAGTAATATGATAAAGGATAGGGATTTAGTCTCTTTAAATAGTTGTTTAGAGAAAGGCAGTTCAACATTTTCGGAAGATCAACCGACGTTTTCAAGAAGTGTTGAAATTGTATTGGGAGAAATAAGGGTTCGATGAATAAACCACGATCACCTTTTCCGCCAAAAGTCGCTTCGGATGATTCGAGAGTGTATGATCGACACGTCATCGGAAAATGGAAGGGTCCTGTAATATCCAAGGATTTCGCGCCAAAAAAGAAGAAGACCTTTCGTTATCTGGTGTTTTCCCGCCAAATTGAAGAACGAAGAATGTTGGAAAATTAAAACTAAGACTATTGAAGACGAAGATCGACTGATACCGACCTTCATTTATTGACAAGCTACTTAGAATGAACATTCGCCAACACTGCCCGAATACATCCTCGGACGAACTGGAGGGGGGGGACTTACTGTTGATGGTGGGGTTCTACCCCTTATTGATAGTTTGGCAATAATTGAAGTGCGGTCCCTGTCGAGCTCTTCCCTGATAACTTATTAGGTTATAAGTCCCGAAAACAAGAATATTAATCCTCGGCCCAGATGATCGAAGGATACCTCGGTGAAGAATGATCAAAGTTAGTGTCCGAAGCGGGGGTATAAACAACATCGTCATATGCCAAAGTCTAAAACTCGGACAGTAAAAGATCAAATCTTATAACAGATTCTCTAGTCTTTGAAAAATGGAAATATTCCATTTTTCCGAGGTTAGCCCATAGGCTTACTAGACCGACTATTAAGGATATATAAATACATACCCCCCCCCCCACTAATAATATTCATTCAGAATCGGGGAGAAGAAGAACTAGATCGCCTAGGTTTTACTTCTCTTTGATAAAGTTACCTCGGCATTCCGAGTTAAAAAACATTGTAATGAAAAGCATTAATAATACATCCTTTTTCCGATGTTTCCTCTTGTTTTCTTACTTTATATTTTTCCAAAAACGAACCCCTCTTATAAATAATTAGACGTTGAACCTAGTATCAACAGAATGATACGAATTCTATTCCAGGGGGATTCACACTTACAACGTTTTTTAAAAAAAATCCTTAAAAGAAAGGAGAGGGAGCTCGTTAAAGGATGATGAGGAAGATCCAAAGATGATGGGATTGAAAAAGTCGCGTAACGAAAATTCTACAAGATCCACGATCACAAAACAGCCAGATCTTACAAAGTGAAAGATGTTTTTGCGGCAAAATGTATAACCTGCAAACTTAAAGGTATGGAGATTGATAGCAGCCATGATGTAAACTTTTTGGTAAAACAGCATATGTGCGGTTAAGAGCAAGAATTTAAAATGGAAATGATCAAAGCGATTATCAATGGTTCAAGGCTTTATGGAGAAACAATATTAGAGTGCATATTCTAAGGCATACCTTGAGTTAGACTTGTGTAGATTATGTAATAGTAGTTGATTCAGACGATGAGTTAGTTGTCTACATCAGTCATCAGTGAAAGATTCAGATAAAAAAATATTATGTGCTTGTGAATATACATTGAAAGATCTTCAACTTATAAAAAGATGACATGGAGATCATGACGAATTCATAGAACATAAAACAACATAATTCTCTAAGAATATATATACTCACAAGATTTATAAAAAAATTAATTAACACAAAAAGATTAATTCTTGTAACATTTTGATATATATATATATATATATATATATATATATATAATAATTCTAATGTGGGGGTTACGACTTCAAAGGTTTTGAGTGAGAAAGATTTGAAGCTTATGTCACAAAGAAAATAAGCTGCAGAGTTGTGTTATTGAGAGGGGTTAAAAATCTAGGTTTAGGAATAAGCTTACTATAAGAAAAAAAAATTGTAAATATTATTGTAACTTTTAATACAAGTGTTTTGCGGAAATTTCTGAGTTACTTTTTGTGTTATTCGAATCAGTTGAATCTCTACACTTTCATAGTTCACTCAATCAAAAGGCATTAATGCCGAGCCGGCTTCAAAAAGTCAAGTCAATCATGAATGGTCCTTATTGATGGACTTGGACATCAGTGTGAATTGCGAGGTTTCAAGAGTGTTACCGAAACAAAAAAATCAGTGAACTTATTTGTTTCAGGTAAAAAACTTCATTCTACCACGTGTACGTGTATTCACACAAATTTGTGTCTACATGTGACTTGGGCCTATGTCCGACGGGACTCAAGTGTTAATGGGGTTATGAGAGAAATGGGGTTCGTCTATATTCTACTGTGCTCACCACGGGGTGGACTCTAGACACTCTGGTCTTGATGGTTGCGAGGATATCAAAGGACAGACGACGGTGTGAGTATGTTGAGGGTGCACGCCGGTGTGGTTTCAATATCTTGGGGGTCAGCTGGAATGTGATGTGGAACGGGGTTCGTCCCATTAGGCAGCAAACCTCCTACAACAGAAAAGGAAAATCTAACATGAAGTCTCCGAGAAAGACACAAGGGGATTGTGTTTTCTGAAGATTTTGTGACGCTTAAGTGAGTTATTTGACTACATGACTGATGTCGAAAAACTGTAGTAAATTCGCGAAAACAGTGAGGGTTTGGTTTAAATCCGGTCCAAAAAATTAAGTGATCCCGAAGTTATCTGATGCTTGCGAAGTCGAATGATCAAGAGAAAAAATGTCGTAAGCGGGACGAGGTGTGAGGTGATCGGAAAATCTTGCGTAGGAGGAGCAATCCTCTAGAATGACAATGTTTAAAATGGTGGTCTTTGGGCCTAAATTACTCCGCAATCTCGAGCCCTTATCGAAAGGTCGAGGCTTCAGAGGTTTTTTCAAACAAGAAAAAATTAAGTGTTAACTAAATGTCGGGACTTTTAACCAATTAAACGTGGACCGGGCTAGGAGGTAAGTCGACTTCTCTCGAGAAAAACTCTACGAGAACCGACAATATCATTTCGGCGAATACTTAAATAACTATGAACAAAATTCGGCTAAGAACCTAGGGCAGAAAGCTCACTGTGAGAAAATAGAGTAAAAACCTAAGCATAGTAATCTTATCTTAAGCAATAAATAAACGATTCTAGCTCTTTCTCGTAGCGAGTAAGGGTTATATTTATAGAGAATACATGACCCGGATTAGTAGACCGGGTGGTCTTGGTTATTCGGATGTGACTAGTTTGGTTCTGGTTCGGGTTGCTTTGGTTTAGTTGTAGATATGATCGACTTGCTTTTCCACCTTTTACATACCATCCTTGTCGTATTGGCTAGCTGGAAAATCATGCGCTTCTAATGCATCTACAGCCCATAACATATGGGTATGCGAGACGCTTACGTACCATTTATCACTTGATGACAGAGCCCTTCAGTGTGTTTTTACATTTATTGAGGCATGTGGTTGTTAATCAATCTTATCCTCATGTAGATACATGACACATGGATATGTAGACGCTATCAGTATTATTTCCAATTTGACTGGGTTTGGCGGACATTTTACTTATCGACTAAGAAAATATTTGAATTTAAGTGCCAAACCTGACTTTGGTGGTTATACTCCACCCGGGATGCGCTTTCCTCTTGTTTGTGTTCCTCATGTTGGATCGCCTCTCCTTTAGCACGTCTATGGGTTGGGGCGAATGACGAGTAAAATTTGTCCAGGAGGGCGCCAAGGGGACGACCCCCATGCTCTGCACCCATGCTATTGTAGAGTCAAGCATGAGCGCAATACCTCATTGGTGACTCTACCCACAACAAGAATAGATAGATAGTGTACCTACACTACCGGTACTAGGGCGCAAAGGTCCAGGTGACCCCACCTATAGAGTTATCTGTGTTCTCACGTAATTAGACTCATGTTTCTCATGAATGCTAGTACATGGTCCTAAAGTGGTTCTCCTAAAGTAAGTTACACGTGGCACTAAAGTGATTTTTCTAACTAGATTACACATGGCGTTAAGAGATACTCCTAAACTGATTTTCATGTTATTGCATAAATTGTAAATATTAATGGAGTGAAATTTACCCTAATAGTATTAATTACTAGTACGTTGGAACGAATGGACATAGAAAAATCAAAGATACAAAGACTTTTGTTTATTTTAACAGGCACATGTGATTTCGTCACACTAAAACTAACTTACACAACAATCAACCAAGAAAAAAAAGTAATCATGACTTAACCATACAGACTCATCCCACACTGTATTTAAATCATTTCCCATGAGTTCTTTGGTAGATTTATTTCTACCAATTGACCCGGCCATATGGCTCTATGTTCTCCCTACTTGCAAATCGTTTGATACGTGGGTCGTGTTAGCCATACCTCAGAGTATCATGTTCGTCGGACCTTTCACAGATGCATTTTCATTTGGAAGGAAATTAACACGATGCCACATGTTGTTCCTATAGCCATATAATGCCTCTTACAATCAATGGCAGCTCATGCTGTTTACGCCGTGTATGAACTTTACAATAAAAAAACGCCTACCAATTATAACGCACAAGCAAGCCTTGATCAATCAATTGCCTAACCCTAGCGATATAGAATCCACGAATCATGACCTCACCATTTTTTATCGTTGAAAACGGCGGTTGGAAAACTAGCGATTGCAGTTGGTGATTGGCGATTGAAACTACGGCTGGAAAATGACGTGTAGAGAAAATATAGTTGTAATTAGATTTTTACATAAAAGATATCACGGTTACGTACTCCACAAATTTAGTTTAGGGGGTAAACTTGGAAATTCATAAAAATAGAAACCTAGAGTTTTTAAAAATTAGGGTTTTACCTTAGCCACCATAATCAAGCAACGGCTAAGGTTTTGGAGGCGATGACGACGGCTCCTTCTTCGGTGACAACGACGACGTTTTTCGGAGATTCATCTGCTCTCCCGAATCAGCGATGGTAGTGGTTTCTAGAGCGGTGAAGGAACGACTGGATAATCTGGCAGAGCTTTGATGAAAGTTGCAATGAGGGTTTATGAGAGGAGTGCTCCTCTTTATATAAGGGAGATAAAGGGAGATGAGTTTAGGGTTTAGGTTCAAAAAACCTAGTTACCCTTAATGTCTCAGCTCTTTCTTTGGGTCTAAATGTATGCAATAATTTTAAATTGACCGTATTGATAATATGTAACAATTTCAGTTGTGATAACGTATTTGACGTTTTAAAATTGCAAAATGCCAAACTTTTTTTTTTTTGGTTTTTAGATATCAATTTGGATTTCGGTTCGAATCTATTAATATATGCATATCATATTCGAAATTGTACCTAAGGACAATAGAAGCCGTCAGTTTTGGTTTTGGAGAAGATGAGGATGATTGATAATTCAAAGGGCACGTATCGACGGTTTCTTCGTGTACGAGCTTGATATGATTGATAAGAAAGAGTAGACTAGTCATCGTGCGAGCTCGGTATCACACTAAAGCAAATTTGTCATTACATGACTAGTTGCCTTGCCTTGCATCATTTTTTGTAAGCGACTTACTAGTAACAGGATGTCACTCATAATAAAAATGTTAGAAGTTACACAAATTCCAATAATGTTGAATATTACAACTCCATAGTTTCTGTATAACCACAGATACAAAATACTATCATTTACGGTGAACTTATAAACCATACGAATTGTTTTAAAATATCTATAAACTACAGGCACTTATATTTCAACTTTTTTGATGCTTTGCTTTTGACGGATTTTTCGATTAATAAGCTAGAATTTGTTTTTATGGCCTTCTAAAATTTGATGTCACAATTCTAAATGTAAGTTTAATTTGAAAGAATCAATTTCTCTTAAATTTTATTTATCAACAAAAACCGTAGATTTAGATATTAAATTGTTTAATTGATAAAGTTGTACATAGCCTTATACTACTCCTCACATTGGAGCATAAAAATCAAAAACGACCAAGAGTTTTAATCAATATATCAGCAACATAATAGGTAACGATTGTACCATCTTGAACGACATTACAAACGATATATGCCAATTAATTTTAATGTGTAATTTTTTTTGGGTTAAAGAGTATTTGTAAATATGTTAATAATACTATTTAGCGCACTACAAATATCTCATAAACACTGATTTTCCTTATGCCTAGCATGAATCTTCACATTTTAGTAGCTATCTATATTCAAGATATTTAGTTCTCATATCCCCTTGACCTCAGCGTATATGTTATTTCCCATCAGCACCTTACGTCCTTCACCTTACCTTCATCATGTTCTTCTATATCAAACAATAATTCATTGTTTGGAGTGCATCATGTGTCTATGACTCACCCTCAGTGTTTTGTATGCTTTGAGACTATGTGGTCCTATTTTTTGTCAGCATTTGTTTAACCACTGTCTTTTAGTGAATCTTACTAGACCATCACGCTTCTTTTGATCTTTCTTCCTTGTTCTTTGGTCTAAACTAGATTTCCTCTTGTATGGGAGTTATCCCTTTTCTCCGACCTTCCTATAACTTGCACATATAAACCTTTTTTTAGCTTGTCTTTGCATAATAACATTTTATCTTTAAGTTTCACTTTCCTTCTAGTGTTTGTTGTTTCATCAATTGGTAGCGTTTCTTTGCCATATCTTGCAATTGTTTATACCGTCTTTAAGTGGAGAAAATAGACTGCTTAATCTACTTCACATGAACAATTACTAGCTTAGCCACAAATTTTAAAACATACATCAAAGTTCACATCAAGAGTCTGTGTTCAGCCATCTTGAAACTATAAAAAGTTTTGCTTTAAGTAGATGAAATGATTTAGTTAGATAGAAAAAGTCTCACAGTGTAAAAGTCAAATTTGCGTACTACAAGTGTGAGTTTAGAATATTCTTCGACATGATTATCAGTTGTGCAGTCATGAAATGAAACTCGTATAAACAAAAGAAAACGACATTTTAGCGAAAAATATGTAAATAAGAAAGAGAAATATGTATCAACAAACACAGAAAAATGTGTGAAAGGAAAAGTTAAAACTTACATCAGAATTTTGTACAGTGAAGCTATCAGCTGTGATAAAGTTTAGTTGTTTAATTTTTTTAAGGGAGAGGAGTCACTTCTATTTGAACTATCAACATTGACCCCATGCTTTTGCTTTGGTATCATTTTTAGACCATGTTAGACTTATCCTTCTTGTTGTCGAACCCAAAGAGCGAACAGTTCTGAAACGCATCAAGGCTGGTTGCTATCAGACGGCTTAAACCCCCAAGGCTATCACTCAGGATCATATCCTCACTATACTTTGAAGATCTAATGTCTAGATCCAACGGTCCTAACGAGTCAGGCTGCAAAGAGGAATGAAACAATGAAAACAAGTGTTTTTGAGTTTAATGATATGAATCACTTTGGAAAAAAAAAATGAGTTTCGAGATTTACCCAATAAACATCCGCAAGACCACAATGGTTCTTCCCTGGAGAATCCATCGTATGAGTGTCAGTTGGACCTTCGTCCATTAGATCTCCATGGTCGTCAGGACGGTTAAAAGGCCCCTCATCGCCAGATAAAGCCTAAGTGGATAGTTACAAAGTATTCAATCAGATGGCTTAGTTCTGTAAAACCATTGTGCAAGTGTTTTTTGAGATTGATATTTGTTACCTCCATTAATTGAGAAGGCTCTCCATTGACTCTGCCAGGAGAAGTAGCATTAGCCAGCTCAGGAGAATCTGCGAGACGATGCTTTTGGAAGGAGAAGGCATCGCGTGTTTCTTCATCATCCCACAGAGAGGACGAGCCACAAGTCAGCGGTAGTAGACCATTCGGCTTGCTCTGGTGTCTTTGTATATGAGCAGCAATTGCAGCATCAAAGGAATCTGAGGCAAACGAGACATCTCGAAGGAGGCAATGTGAACCATTGGTGAAAGGTTGATCCACACGGTCGTTAGGCACTTCAGAGAGTAGATCACCTATACTTATGTTCGTAAGACTATCAGCCCATTCTCCCGCTGATACTGCATTACTGCTGCTCAAATGCTCAAATGGCGCAGAAACATCTCTAGATTCAGCAGGACGATTAGTGATTTCACCTACTAGACCATGGCTCGGTTCTACATCTGTCTCTCCTGATTCAGTCAGGAGCATGTTCACCTCGTTCGCCTCATCCACATTCATGTTATCTGAAGTTGGAACTTGAGAAATAAAAGAACCTGATGCATCATGGATGAACCAACCATACCTGCAAATATATATATTGTTTAATCATGTTCGATAATTTGACGAGAAGAAACCTGCGAAAGACTAAGAGAATATGAAAGCAAACCTTAAGCGGAAAATCGAGGGACTTCCGACCATTGAATGGACTTCTGCTGCGCTTAGAAAAGAGTCATGGGTCCACCTCTGATGGCATGTTACAGTCTCCTTCCGTGTATTGTAAGGGAACAGCATTAGCTCTCCAGACGCACAACTTGAACTTCCCCATTTGCGGTTGAGATGTTCCAGTACAGATGATATCTTCTTGCGATTGCTAAGGGTAAGCTCCAGATGAGGGTTGTGCTTATCCTGTTCACAGATCAAGTTCCATTTCATGTATCAGAAAAAATATTTCTCCAATTAGTATTAATTTCAATTCGAAGCATACCATTTCCAAGGATCTTCGAGTACATTCATCAATTGGGAACAACTGAAGTTTTAACTTGGCAGAAAACTGCATATTGGCATCACTGAGGGGAACGTCACCAGAGGAACATAGAGAAAGTGGTGACTTTCCGGTTAAATATCTTGGAGCACCTAAATCTAAGATAAGAAAAAGAGAATCTGATTCAGAATTTTTATAACATTAGTCCTCAATAAACAAACATCTAAGAAAATGAAAGATGGAAATATCATCAATACTAGCAAGTAAACCTTTTTGACTATCTATCTCTTTGTCGATTGATGTTCGTTCTAAATGCTCTGCAGCATCAGCAACCAAAGAGACCCCATCTATTGCAGCCTTTTCCCATTTCTTATAACCTGCTGAAGAGGAAAGACAAGTTAAAACCGGAACTACATCAATTTTTCAAATAAAAACTTAAAATCTTATGTCACAAACATTGAAGATTGATACTAGAGTCACATAGATAATGTCCAAAGTTATATGAACACTAAAAACGTGTGCACCCACACCATGGAGCTGTATAAAACTGCCTATCTAGCAAACATGCATAAAACCTAGCAGAGAAAGAACCTTGTTTTCGCCGTTGCCTTCCTCCTCTCCCAAAGGCTGTATCTTCTTTTTCGTCACCGAGACTAACACCTAAGCTTTCACCATGTTTGGTAGATGCTCTTCCAGGCCCTAACTTTTTTACATTTTGGCCATCACAAATAATTAATTTAAATGGACGGTTCTCCAATCCTCTTTCCCTGCTATGAGTTGAGATGTTTCCAAGGGAAGTGGAAGAGAAATTTTCTCCCTGGCAAGCCCGTTTTCTTATGCTCTTTCTGCGGTCTTTCAACAATTGGTGTTCCTTCACGCAAAAAGAGTTTGTCAGAAAATAGTTTGAAAACAATCCCAAGATGGTTTTGACCTTAAACCCAAATTTGCATTGCCAACTAACCAAGGCCTCTATGAACAGCTTGAATCTACGGGGTTTGAGGTGAAGTTTTGAAGCTTTGCAGCTATACTTTTCCAGTAAAGACCACCTGCAAGACAAATAAAAAACAAAAAGCTCATTTACTATAGAGAGAAGAGCTGAATGATGATTCAGATATTGATATGTGAAACTAAGTCGTCCACGAGAACCAGAAAAAAAGCGGGATGCCCAATGCATAAAATAATCATGCATTGACTATGAGGTTGCTGTAGATATTCTCAATGCATAAAATCAAACCATAGAACTTTTTCAGACGTTCTTTCTCATTTTTGAGGCGAATAAAACCCTTAAATGAATGTGACCTTGCTTAGTTAATACTCAGAGCATGATATAACTTATAATCTAGACAAACTTCGGAGAGAACAATGATCATCATTTGTTGACGATGATAAAAGAGAAGAAATGTATCTATAAAGTACCATCGTAGCATTGCAGCGTTTGTGTCCTTAGGGTTCTTGGCATCAAGACTCAGTTCTGGACCCAAAAGTTTGTTCATACGCCTCACTAGACGATAATAGTAATGTCTAACCTGCAAATCACAAGTAGTTTCCAGAACCATGATAAATCAAAAGCAAACACCAGCAAGTGTGCGTGAAGAGTAAACGAAACCACAAAGTTGTAGCAATCAACCTGGTCTTTGTTTTTGCTTTGAACACGAGAGGTGATCTTCTCAAAATTCTGCAAAATCAACAAAAACAGAAATCCAATCACACATATAAACAAAAAGAAAGAAGAGGCAAAAAAAACCCATTCAACATCAACAGTTGATACCTTTCCAACTTGACGAAGCGCTGTGAAGAAACTTTCCTCTTCTTGATGTGTCCAAGCAGCCCATTGCCTAGTCGGCTTCTTAGCTGCAATCGGAATGATACATAACAATACCAAAAATCAACTCAGTTGAAATAAAAAAGAAACAGCCAAGCTAAACTTTCTGAACCAATGAAGCATACCAGGAAACTGAGCAGAGATAGAAGCAGCAGAGGCTATATTTGGGTTGCTGTTCTGGTTTAACATGCGGCCCTCTCCAATAGGACCTTCAGTGTTTAACGATACCTCCGTCTCGCCTTGCATTGCACAATAATCCGCCAACCGTTTAACCATTCATGCTTTCAACTTCCCACAAATCAGAGCAATGTATCCTAGAATTCCCGAAAACGGCGAAACTCAGAACGAATGTGGATGCATAATCATGGCGATCATCAACTTAAAAAAAACCGCAACGTAATTCAACTCCAATATTACAGATATTTAAGTATTTCTACAATTATGACACAAAGTGGAAAACCCTAATTTCGAAACTATAATGAAGAACAAACTAATCATCCGTCAATAAAAAAAAACCCTAAATCTAATTTTACCAGATCAAAACGAAACGCTCAATTTGACCGAATTCGATATTCGAATTAGCTTAATTGACATATATACATTTAAATCTCGTAAGGGAACGCGTGAATTTGAAAAGTTAAGGAATGAAATTTACTAAATACATACTCAAAACTTTTCGAACTGTTAATGGAATTTTGGAAATCAGAAGAAAACCAAAAAAACGACGAAAATAAAGATAGAGATAAATTTACCTTGGCAGGATGCAAGCGTGAGATATGGATTAGAGGCTGGGATTTGCGAACAGTAGTCGAAAATTTAGGGCAAATCTAACGAAATTTTAGCCGACGATATTTTTCCGACGAACATCTACGGTTGAACCAAAGCGAGAGAAAAAGATTTTTTTTTTTTTGGTTTTACATTCACATAAAATTAAAGAAAAATTATGTTTTACATTCACATAAAATTCACTTGTTATCTAAATGTAAAAATTATTCCAAATATAATAAATGGTGGGTTTGCTGTTGTACAAAATATTTAACCAACCAAATATTTATATTATCAGAATTGTATTCTTGAATAATTGAGTTTTATTACTTTTTCGGAAGAATACTATGAGACCATTATATTTGATTCGAGTCTTTTTATCAAATAGAGTAAAGTTCACTCAGCCCAGTTGTCTTCATCACGGTAAGTATATAACAAATAGATTATGAAAATTCGGAAACTAAAATAATGGAGGCATATTTTAAAAATACATACAATTGAATGAAATCGAAAAGAAAAAGAATTTTTACTATTTTGCCTGTTTTAAAAAAGAAAAGGAAATTGGCTGAGTCGTAATGCACGTGGCTCGGTTAGCCATCTCGCAACTCGCATTTCGCATGCCCAAAAGAAGTGTTACAAGTTATAAAAAAAAACTCGTATTTTGAAATGAAATCGCCTCAGGCTCTAAAAAATAATCAGGCCTGATTCATTAAATACATGGATGGGCTTTTATTTAGTCATATAGCAATTAGCAGCAACATGATCCAAGTTTTTAATTTCAAAGTTTCAAACTTTTAACCCATAATTCTTATAATTCTTTTTAATATAGAACCAGTATTTGAATTACTTCTCTTATGATTATGAAACAAATACAGTAAAATCACTCTGTAAATTAATAATATTGGGACTACATTATTTTAAAAATATTTTATTAATTTATAAAGTTATTAATTTATTAATATATTAATTAAGTTAAAAACTAATTTAAGATTTAAAAAATACATTAATTTATAGAGGTATTAATCAATCGAGTATTAATTTATATAAATTTTATTGTATAATTAATTAAAAAATATTAAATCAAAAAATTCCACATTACATTGTCAATCAAGAGTTCCACATTATTAATCTATTTCTTTCTATACCATTGACGCATACTCTCTTAATTTATCCGACCCATTTCCTTTGGATGATTAGATAATATGAATATGATGATCAAGCTACTACACCACATCCAAATTTTAATCTTCGTTTTAGTAGGTGTCTCCTTCAAATTTACCTATTATTATATCCGTGTGAATATGATCTCTACTAAATAGATTGAAAGCTTTAGCTAAACCGGAAGTACATACCATAATTCTTTTTTCTATCTATAACAACATGCATTGCATGGTAATTATGAAGAAGTAAGCAATTATCTCGACAATAATGAACCAAACTAATATGCGATGAATCTCTCAAAAAACTAAAAAATCTTAAATTAAGAAGATTTTATAGTAGGAATTTTTTGAATCTCCCAAAAGAAGATTTTCTAAGTTTTAAAATAAAAAAATATATAGATTCTAAATCATTCAAATCGATAGTTTTTTTTATCATTTGTCCATGTATGATATATCCCATAAGACTTGTTTATAACAAAAATAGAAATTATAGTTTGTAAAAATTTAAGATGAATAAAAAAAAGAAGGATAATGAATTCTAAAATAACTAAAAACATATAAGGCGTCAAATATACATTTTTGTAAAGTAGAGTTGGAAATAGAAGGACTTGAACCCTAATGATTTTTAAAGCCAACGTATTTTCATCTCAGTATAAATTTCATTGTTACCAATATTGACATGTATAATGTGACTTTATCTTTATTCTCATCTCATTTATAAGTTTCACCAAAAATCTATCAGACTATGAATTGAATCACTAGTTCGATGAATATTCTATTTTTTTCTTAAACTTTAAATTGATTCACAACATTTATATTTATTTTCTATAAAAAACAATCAAAAATCAGGTCATCATTTTTAGATCGTTTTGTGTTACCGATATTTTGACAAAATAAATCACAAATAAAGCTAAAACATTATGTTTGTGTTGAACTGATGGTTTAATGGAGGGGTAGATTAGTAGTTCGTTAAGAGATTGTGAGGACTGGAATTCTTTTGACGAAACGCGTCCGACAATAAGACGAAGAAGAGGTGGCATTTGTGTTGCAGTGGTCAGCTTCAATATATGACGAGGCGAGAGTTTAGAGAAAATGTATTAATGGGACACGTTCGCAATGTATTAAGATGATGTGCTTTTATATTGACGATTAAGAAAAAATAGAATATAAAAGTATCAAGCTCGACTTTGAGTTATTTGATTACAAGATTGGATTTGAAAATCATAATCTAACACTTATTAACAAGATTAAAGTAAATGTTAAAATATATATAAATCTCTCTTCTCTCACTAAAACTTTATTCTCTCGTTTTCTCGTTCAATAAAGTTTTTTTTTCTTTCATTGATGATGCTCATCTCTTTATAGAAGATGGATTCAGAGTCCAGCTCGTGTAAGGTAGGCACAATTTTCGGAGTTCATCATTTCGTTTGCCTTTTTCGCCAAATTAGGTAGTATGAAAGGTTTTTGGGTATGTTATCATTCATTTGATGACCAATCATTCATGGCAAATAGTTGGTGAGCGAGGTTTTCTTGACGATCTGCCCCTAAATTATAGGTCGATGTGTTGTCTTTTCTGTGGATGCGTCGTTTCGATGACGTGGCTGATCGTGGTCCTGAAATATGGGTTCACCGATGATCGATTCGGTGATGGGTTTTGTTTGTTAGTCTAGACAACCCCATTTCAATTTGGGTAAGACCATAGACAACTCATCTCCAATAATTCGTGTTTACTATTTCGAATTTAGAATTTATGTTTTCTTCATTAATAAAAGGGTTTTACTTCATGTTGATAATAGTATATTTGTAGTATTATTTGACACATAATTAATGATGTCTCATGTTAAATTTGTAAAAAAAATCTAGAAAACTGTCCATTATACACGCTCCAAGACGTTTCCCTTGCTATTCAAAAAATTATCTATATTCACATATTTCTTATTTTCTTCACTGATGAGAATTATAGATTCGTGGTGATATACAATATCCACGTTGCAATTTTCTAATGTAATCACAATAAAGAAAAGATAGATTGATATCCACTAATTTGCAACCACAAAATAGATATCCACTATTTTTTCATTTATTCAATTACTAAGTTTCTTGTACTTTCTGCTGCCAGATCCACTTCCATGAAGGAGACACGGGTGGGCTTTGATTAGATTTTGCAACCTATCACCTAATTGATATTAATCATCACTATTTTTATTAGGTATTAGTTTAATTTAATATCGTTTTTAGTTTAATATCTGTCAATATATATTCATAGTGATCAATGACAAACATCTTAGGTGGATTTCCATTTTGATTAAATAGATTAATAATTCAAATGATTGATATTACTTTAAATAAATTGATATATATATATATATATGGTACCATTTCTCTATTATTAATTTGATTCAGAAAATTCCAAATACGTTTTTAGGTAAAGAAAAACCTTTTTTAGAAAAATTGATGTTGAAACAAAATTTTTAAATAGAGATATTAGGAATGTGAGGAACAAAACTTATTGAAATTAGGAGATAAGTTACGAAGATTTTTACCTTTTTACTATTCAAGTTTGTTTTCGTTTATACCCTATAAGTGTTATTGCACGCAAATAAACGTAGTAGAATCTAAATTTTGACAAAAAGTATTTAAATAGATTTTACATAAAAATCTCTTAAAAAAAATAATAAATACTTATATATACACCAATAAAATGGTTTTGGAGAGAGGGATTATCGCGGTTAGAAGAAAGAGAATGAAAGAGAAACGTCTCGCTATCTCTCCTACTTCTCATAAAGATATTTCTCTCTCTTAAACTGTAAAACGAAAAACCGGTATATCGCATTTTTAGGACTTGTTGGACCTTCATGAATCTAAGGAAACTTGGATCTTTAGCTATTATTCATTTTTCTTGGTTTCGTCGCCATAATGTCTATATTAGACTCGGTAAGCTCGGAGCGTGCATGGTGAAGTGTGCGCGCTCCAAGGTCTGATATTATGTTTTATAATTTCTATTTGAGTTCTCTATGAGATTCCATAGGTTTCTTAAGCGTTCTCTATAAATAGCCTCTTAAGATGTTTATCGAATAATCTTAAAGTAAGTGAACTCAAGAGTTGGTTTCAATGGTACACATTAAAGAAATTTATCTCCTCTTCATCATTGATGTGTCAGCCAAAGAAGTCCCTCCCCCCTTTATCCTTAGTTAAACCAACATCATTTGCGAACCTTTTTGTAACTCTTTTGGGTCTTGGCCTATCTTTGATCTAACGTCCTCATCAATACAATGGTTCAAGGTTTGTAAAATTTTAAAAATGTGATTAAATTATGAGAAACTATGACAAATTATGGTTCAAAAAATGTGTTCAAATGTTTACTAAAGTGTTAAAGATTGATATATATATTGATTTATTTTGTCAATTTGTAAAGCTTCATTTAGATGCTTACGCTCATAATTGTAAATTAAGCCACTTTCATGGTCATAAATATTCACTAGTCATATTTAATTAGTTAAACTTCCACATTGTAATCAAGAGAGTAATGATCATTAAATTTTTGTCATAATACAAGTACTAAACATCCTAAACATCCTATCACTTAGGTTAGGAATGAATGACTCTCTTAAATTTTCACTTAACCAAACACTTGGCGGGTGCTTGATGAACACAGTTCTAGATTTGGTGCATTTATTTCCAAACTAGCTTTAAATCGATCCAAAAGTTAGATTTCTTATAGATATATGCCTTGGAGTCACAACACATTCAATTTCACTCTAATCTAGCCAAACTTTAAATCTAAAGAGAAATTACTCAATCATGGCTATGGAGAAATCCGTGGTAGGGAAAGAGAAAAAATATGAAATAAGAAGACATAAATAAGAATATGCATGACCAGAAATATAGATTAAGGTTAATCCAAGACAAATTTCAGATTTTTCTTCATAGATCTCACAAAAACAAAACAAAATGAAACTTAGGGTTCTTAGAACTAAAAATCCAATATATTCACATGGGACTGGACTGGGTCAACCCGAATCCAATTGGGTCGGATTTGGGTGAAAAATCAAGTCATGCAACTGAAATATAGGATGGCAATGGCGAAGTGAGATTTCATGGATAGACACATTGACGATGTCATGCTCCATGGCTTGTTCCTTTGTTTGGAAATGTTGATGTGTGCCTCTATGGTTTCATTTATGCGCAATGTTCCACTTCGAGGCAGACTGACATATATTGACCAAATCAAATATAACTTGAAAACCACTTCTACTGAAAAATAACTCAACTTCCTATAATCTTCCAAAAAGTAAGAAGAAAACCAAAGGGAAGATCATCAAATAAGATCTTTCAAGCGTTTGAGATTGGTCATTCACATCCATTTTTTTCTTATTTGGTACAAAGTGTGCGTCTTCCTTTGTGAACCCAATGTGACCCAAACTACAACAATATTGATCCAAATATAGTCTCCTTGTCTCCTTCATCACCATTTTCCCGATCGTCTTCTCCCAGCTCAAATTTAACTAGGAATGCACATATACAATGCAAATGCAAATTGTATACTCTAAAATCTTAATACTATTAAAAGTGAAGTACAATTAGAAAATTACCCTTACCCTTATCACTAAAATTACATCAAATACCAATGCCATTATAATTTTTAAAGAAGATTTCTAAGGGTAAAGTTGTATTTAAAAAATAACTATATAACAATTAAGTCGAAATCTTTAAAATTATTAATTTCCAAATTTAAAATCTTCCGTATTTTTTTGTTTCCTAATTTATAGCCTAACAATATGAGAATTTTAAATTTCATTTAATTCCAATATATCCCAAATCTTCTATAACAATATTACCAATTATTTTGAAAATGAAAACTCTATCTCTACTCCAACTCCTATATATACACACACAAACCCTCATTGCCACCATCCACAAATCAATAACGTTTCTTCCTCTTCACTTTCAAATTTATTTCGATTTTCTCATCAAATTTCGTTTTCTTTATATTTCATTTTTTTCAATCCGAGTGAAAAATCATCTCGAGAGATTTTTTTCGTTTTTTCTTTTCCTTTTTTTTTATATGTTTTTGATGGTTTTGTTTTTTTTTTCTCCATCGGATCCTTTTAGATCACTTTCATTTTCTCATTAGATGTTGTTTGGTATATTGTTTGTTAAAAAAAATTATGGTTCATCCAAATGAAATGAGGGCTCCATTATTTTATTTCATACCTTTTGTTTTCTCATGTTTTTATTTTTGTTTCATTATTTGACGTTACACAATGATATTGATGACTTTTTTTGCGCGTTCATTGAATTTGGCGGTTTTATTTAGCTGACGATGTATCATATTTCCACGATGATCATATCATTTGAAACCAAACGATCATGAAAAAGACGCGGACCAGCTTCATTTAAAATCATGACCGTCCTCTTTTTATTGTTTTAATCTTAACCGTCAATTTTTACCCCATTTTTTTACTCGGATTTCAATAGAGCAAAATAATGCATCGTATGGGCCTCTTGTCTTTAGTAAATATAATGGGTCATCGGGTGAGATATTTTCAGTTATCTTATCTTAGATTTAAAGATTAAATTTAATCACATTTTTTAATGAAATAACTAAAACATTTATGTGATTTGAGCATAGAAAAGGATACACAATTAAAACTCAAATGTTATCTCTTTTGGTTTATAAATGGTACATGGTTAACCTACTAATACATTGATGGTAACAAACTATATACCAATTAAATCCATAAGTTACCCAATTAAAAAACGGGTTAACCGATTACTAGGCATATTTACCGAACCCGAATCTCAAACTCGAACCCAACCCGAAAAATGAACCCGAACCCGAACCCGACCCGAAAATGAACCCGAACCCGTAATGTAAAAATGGCCGAACGGGTATCGATTTTGATATCCGAAAACCCGAACTCGAACCGAACCGAAAATTGAATGGGTACCCGAAATTAAATTATATGAAGAAAAAAAAAACTTATTATCGATCTCTTTTTTTTTCCTATCTTTCAAATTCACAAACTCTTCATTTAATATAAATTTGTTAATTTTTTTATATCTACCACTATATGTAACGGTCACATCAAATTCATTGAATGTTATCGCATTATACAATGGCTCAAACACTAAATACTACAAAGGCACCAAATTCATATTAGATTAGTTTCCAAAAAAAATTATCCCATTATCTACACATAACTTATTATCTCTAAAATAAATACATCTAAATTTATTGTAACCATTAGAAAAAATAATTAAAACAACAAAAGTCACCCACGCGTTATCGCGTGGATCAAAATCTAGTTCAGATATATAAAAACTAACATCATCTATGCTTAAATATGATGTACATGATAGAATTTATACTCTAAAAATGAAAATCAATAGGCTAATAACCCAAAATTCATATCTTAGTTATATCTTAGATACATAATTTTCTTGAAGATTTTTTAAGTTGCATGCAAGGGGTAGGTGAAGAAAACTCAACCAAGATATATGATTTTCACTAACTGTGCAAATCTATCAGACGATTTGATAACCTCGACTCAGCTAGGACAGATGATAGAATTAGATCTAGTCAAGAATGTTGAAGTACTAACCCAATCAACTCTATATTACCTCACACGGTCATCACACTTGGGTGAGAGAATCGAGTTGCCTCACACGGTTGATACAAATGGTCATCATGACTGCATAGATGATGTGTGAAGTAATTCACCTAAAATTGACTGCAAGTGCACATTGTACAGATGTATTACTTAGGTTATTGATCTCACAGAGAGATAGGACTAATCTATTAATCTTAAGAAATATTGGGAGTTAAAACCAGAGAGTATGAAAAAGTTTAGGGTTGTGTTCGGTTGTGGGGGAATATTAGATCTAGGGAAATTTCAGTTGGTAACTATGAATTATGAATTAAGCACTCAATCAGATTAAATCTCTTGATTCTAGCACTCTAGGCACATGATTGTATGATTGCCTCAAGGGTGTGTCATGACAGCCAGTTTGTTTAGGAGCTCATGTATGAAGTTATTCACCCAAAATTGACTGCAAGTTCACAGTGTACAAATGAATTATTTAGCTTATCGACCCCCCAGAAAGATAGGGTTGATCTACAATTTATAGTGAATAACCTTTTGTGATAAAGCTGATTGATTAAAAACTATCTTAGCAATTCATATAAAACATAAGAAAAACCCTAAACATAATAAGGTGACTACTCAGACATGTTCTAGTATATTATTGGATTAATGAGTTGCATACAAGATGAAAATAGACAGTAGAAGATCAGAGGGCTGTGGATCTCAATATGAGTAAAGACCAGCCTCTTAACTTCTTCAGAGTCTAGTATCAAATGAAAAGAGTAATACCTAGGTAAATAGTAACAATATTGAAACAAAAGTTAATGAATATGTGTGTGATTTCTTGAGAATATGGAGTGTGTGGCTTCTTCTGCTTATGGAGACCTTCTTTTATAGCTTCTTAGGTTGGTCCTAGGGTAGAACCTTCTTAAAACTTGAGTCGAGCTTCATTGGAGTGAAACGGGCCAGTCTTATAAAACTCGTCAGAATGACATGTCTTCAGTAAAACGTCTATATGGTTTGACATGTCCAGTAGGCTTGATGAAAATTGGAAAATAAAGATAACTCTCGTGCCTACATATTGATATGTAGATCGTCTCCTGGTTAATCGGTTAAGTGGGTCAAAGGTCGTCCGACTTCTGAGCTTCAGATTTTGTCTCTGCATCTCCTTGCTAGTTTTGCTTCAAATCTCCTTATTTTAGCTTCTTTTGTTCCAAAACATCATTTTCTAGTAAAACCTACTTAAATACCTAAAATGTACTAGAAAAATTCTATAAAAACACATACATCATTGTAAAAAACCGGTAAAATTCATGATACATCAAGAACCTAAATTTCAAAAATTATTTTGGATTTTCGCTGAAGATAAATAAGTAGTAGAGTTCAAGTTAGGTCTGTTCACAAAGCATCCGAACAAGCATTGACTATGACACAGAAAACACCTTACTCACTACAGAGAGATAAGGCGATCACTGGTGTTGTTCTACTACCAAATCTCGTCTGAATATGGTTAAGAACGGTTCGCGATTCCGCTTAATCAGTTAGGAGCAACTGTAGTGAAGAACCTTGTGATAAAATCAAATGATTAAAACTAGTTTAACAATTCATAGAAAACTGTAAAAAGAAAAAACCCTAAATATAATAAGATAACTGCTCAGACATAGAGATCAATTCACTAAACATTATAAATGAAGTGAATAGCATAAATTAAAAGTAGACAATAGAATATCAGAGGTTCAAAATCTCAACAAAGCAAGAACAATCTCTTATCTTCTGTAGAGTCTTAGTAATCAGATATAAAGAGTAATACATAGGAGCTAGTAACCAAGGATATGGAAACAAGTAAACAAAAGTTAAATGATTGTGTAATTGGAGCTCAACGGGCCAGTCTCGTCAGAATGACATATCTTCAGTAAAACGGATATAACTTGGGCTCCAGATATCCAATGGACTTGATTCAAATTGGAGATGAAATCTAACTTTCATATCTTAATTTTGGTATGTTACTCGTCTCCTGAATCGTCGATTAAGTGGGTCAAAGGTTGACTGACTTCTGAAACTATAATTCTACCTCTGCATCTCTTTTGCTAATTTTGCTCCAAATCTCATCACTTTGATTCTTATTGGTCCAAAACATCATTTTCTTGTAAAATTTGTATAAATACCTAAAATATCCTAGATATACTCTATAAAAGGACTTATGTCATGGTAAAAAACCAATAAAATTTATGGTATATCAATGGATAATCAGCTTGGCCGTCAAGTGGGCTCTTCGATCAAACTTTAAGCTAGGAAAATTCCTATTTATAGTTTTTATATGGTTTTAAACATAAGTTAAAGAAAATTTCTATAGATGCATGACTGAGAAGTTCTATATACTTATTTACATTGGTTTTTAAAACTTTCAAAGCGAAGCTTTCATTCATCTAAACCGAGAGAAGAATTCTTGTATATTTATATCTTTTGATTTTGAATAGTTCTTCTTCCTCTATGTTTTATTTTTGTTTTTATAGGTGAGTAGTTCTCTTATTAAACTCATTACTTTTAAAGATAATAATGTTATGTTAGATATGTTCACGGTAGACTTAAAAGGAGTTCAAGTGAACATATCTAACATGACATTATTGCCTTTTTAATGATCTATAATGCTTAATTAGTGTTGGTGTGTTTGATTGCTGTCTACAGTTCAAATGGTTTTTAATTATCGTTTTTTCAGGATTGTTTGTTAGCATGTATGAGTGGAGAAATCAAACAAGGCTCCAACTCAAATTTAAAAATTTCTTTATAAATACTTGAAAAATACCTATAAGCAGTCCCAAAAACAATGTTAATATATTAAATATGCGTTTAATAAAAAAAAAATTGAATATGGACTATCAAGTTAGAGGTAGCTTTAATATTACCTATCCAACATACATTATCAATATGTAATTTATGTATAATTCTTTCGTACCTAATATTTTTCCTTAAAACCTAAATAAATGGAAATCATTTGTCATGCTTTGTTTACTTTCTGGATTTAAATTTTATATATTTGATTAACCCTCGTCTTATTTTTCATTTTCTGATTTTCAATTTTTATACTTTTGATTAGGTTTCATTCTCTTTTTCACTTTCTTCCTTGTAGCCACTAAGAGGTGAGAAAAAGTAACTGAAATAGAAGATTTTGACGGATAGTTATTTTGACCTTATCATTATTCATCTTTTTATTGATAAAAAAAAAGAAAAAATTGAGCCACTTTCGTTATCTCTTCTTCCTCATGAAATTGGGTTTGAGGTAACTTATTAGAAGAAAAAAATATAGAACACTCACAACGTAAATCCAACCACTCAAAGATTTTTCTTCATCATCAACCATAGGTCTTGAGAATAAACTGCAAGGCCTAGGTAGTACTAGAAGATGAGGGTCTTATAGCTTAGCTGATACAAGTTTAATCGCCTTAAGGGAAGAGTAATACTAATCTAAAACAAAGGTGAATGGTCAGAACCATTGATATGAATCAATGAAGTATAAGATTTAAGACTCCGAAAAGGATGTTGCCCAAAATAACCACATGAATCACATTTAAGAGGAATTCTCGGATATATATTACGAACGAAAACATAAATAAGGAATTTTTGGTCAATAAACATCTCTACTTTTAACATTGGTCAAACCAAGAACATTTGGTATGAGTCAAGAATATATATAATCTAAGAACTTTTTTCAACTAACTAGAAAGTTGAAACGATACTATTATATATAGGACCACATAAAATATATTTTTTTAAATATGAATTTGAATATATTACCATATCAGAAATATTTTTTTTAAATAGAAGGTTCAACGTCTCCAAGAAAATTAAATAAATGCATATGAACAATTGCATAACATATCTAATTCAGCGGATAAAGAGACTTTTGAATCTTTTTGTATCCGAAAAAGCGAGGAATTTATCTCTTAGGCCACAATCGATGAGCTTGAAGATGGTAGAAGGTTGTGAAGCTTCATGAGAATGAATCCTTGCGTTTCTCTCTCTCCAAGTGGAGTAGATCATAATTTACACCGCACGCCTCTTGAGAAGATTTGGAATTCCCAGAGACTGACCAAGTAGACATGTCATCAAAGTTTAATCAACAAAGGGAGCAGTGGAAAAATGAAGGCGATCAAGAACTAGGGACCACAATTCTACACTGAAGGAACAATGGAGAAAGAGGTGATCCCTTGTTTCCGGAGCTAGATTACAGAAGCAGCAATGCAAATGAATGTTTAATCCCCCCTGAAAAATTCTTGTTTATAGCGAGTAAGCGGTAGTCTATCAAGAAGAGTGACCCAAAAAGTAAAACAATGCTTAGGGTTATACCCAGCGAACCACACTTCTTCGAACCATGGTACTTTGAGAGCCGAGGGCGTTAACATTGTTGGAACTCGTTTTACGAAACAGGTTTTCGACCACTTTCGAGTGAGGTTTGCGGTGTAGATGTTCATTGGAATAACCGATTCTTGAGCACATTGTAAACATTGTCATGAGTACTACATGGTAGTGTATTAAAATTTCAAAAATGAAGTTCAGTTGAATGAGAAATGGAGGTTCAAAGTGGATAGCTTGAAATAGAACTAAAGTGTAAAATGTTGATTTAGATCACATGTTTTACTTTGGAGATTAGAAGAGATGGGGTTTTGGCTTAAAATCTTGTAGCTTTTTTTGTTATTGATCTTAGGCTTAATTTTATGTCGTGGTCCAAATTATTTTGAGTATAGTGTTGATGTAGCCAACAAGAATCTCCTCTAATTGATGGTGATTAAGAGGTCAATTAAATTTTGATTTTGTAACATCAAAATTAACATTGTCTTTATGAGAATGAATTTTCAGTCTCTATTTAGTGTTATATGTTAGAGGTGCGGGTTACAAAAGCAGTTCTTGTGATCTCATTCTAGGGGTATAACATAACAACACAACCCTTCACTTGTCTAAGTTGATAAGTACACACAGATTCTTTGTCCGATAAATTCTATTCTTCGGTGTTGGGAGACAGAAACAACGCAGTTGTATCCCTGTGAATCTTACCGATACGAAACTGTCACACTACAGGGCATCTAAAGATTTAAATAATGAGATTTGTTATCTCAACTATGCAGTTCCTCATTCAATTTCTGATCTACTGTCATATTTAGTTTTAAACTTCTCTTACAAATTATCAGTTGCTCTGTTTTAAATGTTCAAATTCTTGCGAACAGTTTACAAGTTAAAGTAGAATAAAAAGAGTTAATAAGGATGTTACTGTGATTAGGGATGTACCAACGGTAAGAGACATCTTGATCTGACAAAGAGGAGTTAAAGAAACTAAATCTATGTGTTGGGCGCATGGTCGGATCTAGCTGGTCTTAGAACCCAACCTTAGAATGGATACCTGCCACTTTCGCATGCCTAGAAATGCCCAATTGTTTTTAACCATCTTCCCCAAATAAAGAGATTAACAGACCTTGTTACTTTTTTTCCTTGTAGGATTTTAAATCTTAATATCCTCCTTTAGTTATAGAAGCTACAAGACGTTTGGTTTATTCGATTTTTTTTTATCCCCAAATGATAAAACTTCTTTACGTTATTTGTATTTGTCACTTTCGTAATACTTTGGTTTATTCGAAACTCGTATTATATTTCAACTTGCAGATGTCGTTACGTGAGACCAAATATTTGGGTCATATGAAAAAAAAGTTGACGAGATCATGCGAAATAATTTTTATTTTATTCTCTCGATTGCGACAAGAAGTGATCATTTTGGCAACACGTACATGTACACATGCAATTATTTGCCTACAGAAGAGAGTTCCACGCTATCCACAACGTATTTTATTATTCTTATATGTTTCCAAAGAGAAAAGCTTGTAATAAGTGGGTTCTGGGGTATAGAAGATATATTTTATGTTTCTAGAAATAAACCTCAAAATAGGGTGTACGTGTATAATTTATCCTCAGTATCCAATGATTGATTTATCGCATGATTTAAAGAGATACAATACAATACCATATGCATAAATTTTAAAATTGTGTTTACAATTATATAGACTAATACAAAGAAAAGAAGATTGGAGAGACTAAATAGAAAGTGATGGAATCATTATCATCATGACTTTGCTTTAATCGGTTTGTCTTTGTGCAGCAATCTAGAAGAAATGTAAGTAAAGATTAAGTCACTATTATTTTTTGTCTCAAGATAATATATAAGTCACCATTAATCATGCTAAATCATGTAGGAATATAAATAATGTCCTCTTTTTT
Organism: Euclidium syriacum; assembly: GCA_900116095.1. Lineage (NCBI taxonomy): Eukaryota > Viridiplantae > Streptophyta > Magnoliopsida > Brassicales > Brassicaceae > Euclidium > Euclidium syriacum. Next base: position 8,267,369 of record FPAK01000009.1, on the reverse strand, counting down.
TTTTTGGTCCTGATATAAATAATGTTCATGCATAAGAATAATGCACACATACACGTATATAGAATGCACACAAATGCTATATGTCAAAAACACTTGCGTATATATGAAATTAACTATATCAACTGCATATATTTTAACAAAAAATATATGTTATTATAGTCAAGGGTGGAACGGATTTGGAGATACGTGATTTTCAAATTATTAGGATACTAGATTATGATGTGAGCCATATTTAAATATTATATATTCATAAATTCATATTATAATATATTTAAATTAATTATTTTATATAAAAATATTAGGATACTAAATTATGATCTGAACCATACTTAAATATTATATATTCATAAATTCATATTATAATATATTTAAATTAATTATTTTATATAAAAATATTAGTTAATTTATGGTGTAACATTTTTAAAATAGTTATATGCATAACACAATAATTTATATTTATATATAACATGTTATTATATAATTATATATTTTTTGTTTAATTTGCAGACTAATAAAAAATTATATAATATAAATATATATATATACCAATTACAATTTTCAAGTAAATTTAATAAGTATATGATATGCTATATTTTATAAATATATGAATAAAATATTTTGTCATGAATGAAATTAATTTAATATTTTTTATGAGTATATAATGACAAATAATTAGCTATATCTAAGAGAAAACAAACTAATCAAAATTGTTTATATTTTTTTTTGAAAACTTATTTAGTAATTCATTTTAAAAAATAGATTATTTAAAATATTTTGATTATAATATGAGTTGGGTTATGAAATTATTGAATGAGCTGCAATAAAATGTTTGTGAAATGACCATATTTTTAATTTTTAATGATTGTATTAATTTTTTGTTGACATATCTGAATAGAATTATCTCATTGATATTTTACACGTGTCTTAATGTCTTCTCAATTAATATATAGAAGATATACGAGTCATATCCACCAAATCCGAATAAAATTATTCAGGTCTAGATTTGTAGCTTTCATATATTCGGATCCATAAATATATAACTAAGTTTTTTTAAAAAAAAATAACTGGTTATAAGTTTTTAAAAGATTAGAAGCTTAATATTTAAGGTGGTAATTTCTGAAACAAAATATGGAAACACTGCCGTGCACTTATGCATTCAAACTAAGGTGTTGACCAATCATTTTTCTCTTTCTCTCTCAAAACCTACATTTCATGCCGTTTAACTCTTGCTTACTCCGATCTCCCTTTCCAGTGTTCGGTTTTTCTCACCGTCGCCGGAAAAGGGACTTCCTCTGTCTCTTTTTGTTTTCCGCTTCTTCTCCGGCGATTTTTCCTCTACACACGAACTGGAATTGGATTTGAATTCTCGTCTCACGGTGGGTTTGGTGCAGCCTCGAAAGCGGCGGTCCTTGGTCGGCTATTCTCTCAACTTGTGGCAAGTCATCGATCCTTCTCCTCCTCTAATTCATGAAGCTTGAGGACGGCGTCCCGATGTGTGGATCGAGAGTTAAGGAGCCTTGTCGGAGCTCCTTTCAAGATTTTCCGGTAGACTCGCTTTTTAGGCACGAAGGTGTTATGTAGCTGGGTTGTTGGTTGTTCTCTTGTATTATACTTATAAGTTACAATTTCAATTTTGTAATTTATTTAGGTTTAAACTGAAAATTAGAAAACTAAGTGGCTTTGAACCCAACTGAGTTGAACCGATATAGATATGGTTAGAAGCTATATATCTTTTACCAAACAACCTGAAATCCGAACAATCCAAACCAAAACTGATTTGAATGCCGGATTGAAAACCTTAACTTTTTTTAATACTGATTTATTATTTAATTATAAATATGAGAATTGTTATATCGACGATTTTACGACGAATAATTTTATCAATTCATGAGTTTCTACATCAAACGGTTCTATTTGCACTATGTATGGAAAAATCTGTCGCTTTATAAGCTTTCACGTCAAACGGTTTTATATGCACCATGTTGAAATCTCTTGTAAATTTGTTTCCATAAATTTGCATAGCTAATAATAAACCGCATTCGTTTGGATTTGAACCCTCGACATCTTGATGTACAACATTAATAAACCCTTAGTAATCATTAGACCATTAAAAACCTTAGTTATACCAAAACAAATCGTCGTGAAGGATAACTATGTTCGCTTCCATCAATTCAATTTACATTATTTTTGTTACTTGCTTACTGAGACTACAATTAAAGTAAGGAATCCAATTAATTGTATAATACGTAAATGTTTTATCTAAAGTCACCATTTGTGACTGTTCCATATTTTACGTATCGACCGTCATAGTTTTGTGTTTTTACATTTCAACCCCATGAATTACATAACGGAGCAACCGTTGGGGTTCTCGTCGCTGAACATTCCAGGAGGAGCATTCATGTTTGGTTGCAAGTACGGCACGTTACTCTCACTCGCGTAGTTATATCTCGAACCTAGATAACTCTGACCTCTCATCGGAAAACTCTGGCCGTACACGTGGGCTTCTTGCCAATACATAGGAGCCGTGGGATATGAGTAGTAATCCATTTTATTCACCATCGGCACCGGCGCTCCTCCTCCTTCCTTCTTCTCGCCGTGTCCACCCTCTAACTTTTTTTCTCCGCCGTCTCCGCCCACTATCTTCTTCTCTCCCCCGTATGTTGCCTCTTTCTTCTTCTCTCCGCCGTCTCCTGCCTCTTTCTTCTTCTCTCCGCCGTCTCCAGCCTCTTTCTTCTTCTTCTCACCGCCGTCACCAGCCTCTTTCTTCTTCTCACCGCCGTCAACTCCTTCCTTCTTTGCTTCGCCAACCCCGGCGGCTGGTCCCTCTTCCTTTGCGGCAGGAGCGGTGGCTTTCGTCTTCTTGTTCTCGGTGGCTCCGTCGTCTGTTTTGGCGGGAAGAAGAGGTTCGACGGTTCTTTTGAGCTTTTTAGTGAGGATAGGCACAAGTTCTTTGACGTCTACCGTTCCTTTCACCGTCACCACGTCTTTGGCTCCGTCAATAGCCACCGTTTTGACTCCTGTTCAATTATTTGTTAATTTTAATTAATTAGCATATAACTAAATTGCTTTTGGCTTTAATGTTAGTTGGGAGATACCTTTGATTTTCAATATTATTTTCTCGATTTTGTGAATACATCCCTCACAATGTAGTCTGATCTTTAAAGCCACCGAGCTCTGTCCAAAACAATTTTAAAGACAAATCAGTTATTTATACTCCTACTTTGTTAGTCAATAAAATCTGGTTTTACTCTAAGCTTTATCTGCCTAGTTAACTACAAAGTACTGACAAAAATCATTTCAAGTTTGTAATATGTAGTAAAAGCATAGTCTTCTCGTCCTTATTCACTTAACTCTATCCATACCTCTTTTGAAGCAGCCGGAGGAGGAGTCGCCCCCGCTTTATCTCCACTGTCGGCTTTCTTCTCTACAACAGCCGCGGCGACAGATCCGTCTACTTTTGGCGGTGGGTTGGTGAGTACCACCTTTCTCTTGGTTTTCTCCTCCAGCTTTTCTCGGAGTTTCACCGGATCGATTTTCCCGACTACCGTAAGCTTATTCACACCCATATCCGCCATCACATCTTTCACTCCGTCGAAGTGCTTCACCATTCCCTTGATCTTTTTGGCGCATCCTTTGCAGTGCATATCTACTTTATAAACAAAGGGAGTAGGTGCCGCCGAATTTGCTCCGCCGCTTTTTGGCTTGCCGTCGTTAGCTTGGTCGTGATCGGAGACTCCGGTGGCTGCCTTCTTCTCTTGTTCAACTTTGGCACCTTCTTGTAATTTCTACACATACATACATATATAAACACCTTAAGCAAAATTTGGATGGTAAAAGTTCAAAATTAAGCAAAAATAGAAAATTGCTAACCTCTCCCATTTTTGGTTGATTTTTTTTCAAAAATAATAATAATAAGGTAATTGAAGGATGGAGAAATGTTTGAACGAGAAGAAGTGGAGGCAAATTTGTGTATTTAAAGAGAAGAGAGGAGTTGGTTTGTGCGTGGAGATTATTGATATATTATTATTTTATCCTTTATTTGATACTGACTATTATTATATAGTTTGATGTTACATGATGATGCATTATACATATATGTGATATAATGTGTGTGTGTTTGTTGGGGACTTGAGGTCAGCGAGAGTGGGCGTTTGACGCCGGTTTGAGACAAATGATGGTACGAAACACGAAGGCACCCAGTGTTTGAAAAAACCAATAATTTTTTTAGGTTTTAAGAAACGTGAAGCACTTTGAATACAAAACCGGTGTCATTTCTCAGCTTTGACCAGTTGATGACTTTAGTCTAGATTAGCAGAATCTAAATCAATCTAAGGTATCACAATCTTAAATACGAATTAATTACCAAGCTATGATGTTTTTTTTTAAGTCCGGAAATTTGGGATCATTTTTTTATTTTTCTTAAATACAAAGTGAAAATATTACTACATTTGTAATCATTAAATGAGTTTTTTTTTTTATCTTCTAAAGAGACGCTGCTCAAAAAAAAAAAAAACTTCTAAAGAGACAAGTTTTTGACACTTATCCCGAATGCTAAAAATGCTAGTCGATCCATAATTGGGGTCAAATTGCAATCTCACTATCGATTGTCCATAGTTTTTACATGGTTTGTAAAAATTATATTAACTATAAATATTCACTAAAATATTATATTTTATATTTCTGAGTTTTAATAAAAAAAATTATATTGTCGGTACTAAAAAACATAATATTATCTTTAATCTTTTAAATTTTAAAGTTACAAATGAAACTATATAGGACCCGTAACTCATATAACCTTACATGAATTTTTTCGATACGCTCAAAATCTTTTATGACTTTCAATAAATCACTAAGCTTGTTATTATTATATGCATTCTCAATAATCTAATCATTTGATAATGAATTTTCCGTATGAAAAAGAGTTGTTAAAAAACCTAATGTTGTGGTATGATGGGAAACATAAGAAGTTTGCAATGTTAGAGATAATATGAGTATTTATGGTCATAATTGAGTTATTGAGAGGAGTCAATCATTTCATTATCACTTGAATTAGAGATTTCTTAGCTAATGTTAACTATGCCAATGGATGTACTGGTTCATTTTGTCTTAATTATCATTTACAGGTAAAACTAAACTCTTGCAACAATGTCCAGAGCTGAATCAAATTTTATGGTCGAATCTGAATTAAGGAATACAAAATTAGAGTCATGGGAGAAAATAGCTTCAAAATTGTCTATTAGTGGAATGATATGACATTTATTTGGGATCGTTACCGTGGATGATGATTTACTATTTTATTAGGTATAACTAAAGCATGGACATAACTTTGATCGCATGAACCCATGACAAAACAGGTGCAAGTGAGAGTACTAGCATCAACGACTAAAGTAGACTCAGAAGAAACTTAGTCGCTTAAAATTTGATGCAAGTCTTTAGATTAGAAACTTGATTACTTGAACTTTGGTGCAAGTCTTTAGTGATTCTGTTGGAGGCATCTTGATTTTTTTTTATACTAGATGGTCACACCTTCCAAAATTAATAAGGATCCAAAAGTATTCAACATAAACTATAGAAATCGTGCTTTTTGGAAATCTTGTGGTCGATATCAAATTTAAACACATTTTTTTTAATTAATATGTGTTTTATATTATGCATGAATCATGAAAAAAAAAATTTATGTTATATATTTATTTTATTTTTTCTTTAGTTAAACAATGTTTATTGAATGTTTTATTCCCCTTTCTAAAAATGTTTGCAATTGATTTTTTATTTATTTTAAATTTTATTATTGGTAATAATTTTCTTGATTATGGAGAAATCCTATAAACATATTAGGTTTAAATTGTTGTTGCTTACAACTTTCTTAGAATTATTTCTATAGAAATGTTTATAGAAATGTTTAGAACCCTTGTATAAAAATGTTTCTTAAAATTTTATAGAATATCTTACTAAAAATATTATTAGATAGTTCAAGTATCCTGCTTTTATATTAAAAGAAAACCAACAAAAGAAGTTCATCTCTTTCAATACCAAAATTTTCTAAATTACACAAGGTTTTAGATTATATCGAGACTCAGTTGAGATCGGATCTTGACATACCAAGATTTGTAGAATGCCTTACTAAAAATATTATTAGATAGTTCAAGTATCCCGGTTTTATACTAAAACAAAATCAACAAAAGAAGTTGATCTATTTCAATACCAAAATCCTCTAAATTACACAAGGTTTTAGATAATATTGAGACTAAGTTGAGATCGGATCTTGACATACCAAGATTTAGTTAGATTAAATTTTTGTGATGAAATTTTCTTCGTCTCTATAAATGCTTCAAAAATAATATGAGATTGTTCAAACCTTCGTTCTCACTATTCGTCTTTAGTTTCTTTTCCACATTAGATTTTCGAGAAAATCCCATAAAAACCTCCAAAGTGACAACCAGTTCCAATTTAAACCCCGATACTAAAAAGTGTTCAAAACAAACCTCCAATGTGACAATATAATCCATTTAAACCCCTAATGTGGCATTCAAGTTCGCAGTTGTGCATACCGTTACGGAACAGTAGACATTAACGGGAAGGCAAACACCGTTATTAATTAACGCACGTGGTAAACGTATTTCGATCTGCGCTAATTCAAAAAATTTTAAAATAATTAATTCAAATAAAATAATAAAAGAAAAATCAAATTATTTGAGAAAAAGGCAAAATAACTATCCCGTAAACATTTTTTTCCCCAAATCGATTTAAGTTCTAGGGTTCTAAGTGAGAGACGAACAGAGAGTGTTTTCATGGTGGATTCGTGATAGAGAGCAGATAGAGAAAGTGAGATACGAGTGTGTGCTTTGAAACGGGTTTCAGTTTTTTCGGTTACAAACTCCATGAGGACTAAGAGAAGAGGCGGAAAGAAGCTGGTTACGAGGAAGAAGGAAGCTGCAACAGAGTTTGGTCTCAGCGATGAAAGCGAGCTAGGGTAATTTCGTCTTATATTTCTCAATGAATTTTTCTAGATATCATTTTGTATTGTGTGAAGCAACTGGGTAAACACGATTGTAGGGTGTCTGGGTTCAGGGTACGAAAATTTTATGGGTTTTCTAGTTTCTTCTTCTATTTCGAATCCTCTATATGTATTTATATATCATTTCTCGTGCTTTTAATATTTGGGTTATGAGAATTATTTCTTCTATTTTGATTGATATCTTACATCGTTTTTGTTTTTTTTGTCATAATCAAAGGACTGAGCAGACTATTAAAGTAGTAATCCACTACGGTGGAGCAATGCAGAGACAAGATGATGGTTACAAATATCTTGGGGAATTGGGTAAGAAGATAGTTTTCTGGAAATTTGAGGAGTTTGAGTGGGCGAAATTTGTTGAGTTCAGCAATTCTGAAGGCTTAGAGAAATCGGTAAAGCTGATTTGGTACAAAGAAACAAGTGCAGAAATAAATAGTGTTGATTATGTGTTTGATATGTTAAATGAGGATATGCCAAATCTGTCTGGTTTAGCATATTCAAGTGGTGAGATCGAAGTGTATCTGGAACAAGCGGTTGATCTTTACAATATTGATGATGCGGGATATGATCCTGATGTTGACAGGCCACCATTGGAAGATGAAGACCCTGAAGATTCTGAGGATGAAACACCAGCAACTGAAGTCGACGAAAATGTTGTTAAGGATACATGTGATGGTGAGGCAGATAATTTGAAGGTGTGTCATAATGTGTCCGAGGTTGATGATGGAGAGGAGGTTATAATCGATGCTGGCAATGGTGGAGAAGATGATAGGTTTGTAACTGTCTTTCAAGAAGGATTAGAGAGAGATTCAGTTGTGGAGGAAACGGTTACTGAACTGCTAAAGGTGCAAGAAGAGGAAGCGAAAGAAGCAGAAAGCGAGGAAAGTGACCCAGATTTTGGCTTGGACGATGTAATGTACCCAGATACTCCGTTAGAATCGGAAGAAGAGTGGGAACAGTGGAAAAATCCAAAGAAGGAGAAAAGAAACATGAAGTTTAATGAAGATCCAGACCAAGAGCCTTACTTGTGGTTGTTTCAGACATTTAATAGTCGTCTAGAGTTCAAAGATCAGCTTCTTAAGTATTCATTGAATACTTGTTATGACGTTAAGATGGCAAAATCAGAAGCCAACCGAATACAATGGAAGAAGTGATTAGCACATTACGGTACACCGAGCTCCTCTCTGTTAAGATCAACACCTCACGCCTCAGAATCTCACATTCATCACAAACTTGTTTCATTCCGTCAGCCAATTCACTCGAACACACGATCTCCTCTCTTCCACCCGCAGATTCAAGTAAAGCAACTTTGTCCTTCAGATTTTCAATCTCCTCTTTCTGTCGATTCATAGCATCTCTTGCCTCCAACAAGGCTTCATGTTGCCACCCGTGTGGTTTCTCCACATCAAACCATTCGAAAAAATCGCACTTTGTGTACCCGTTACCTGATTTACGACCTGGGCATGTGTAAAACCTTCGGCCAGGATTTTTCATTGACCAAGCGCAGATTTTTAGCTGTGCAGTTACAATTACAAAGAACCAATGGCTTTCTCCTCTGTTCAATGCTCGACGAACTTCTACTGCTGTCCATCGCCATCTACACCAATCAAAACTAAAATTAACCTTTTATCCTACAGAAACAAACCCAAATTTCGGAATGGGAAAACAAAATTCGATATCTAACCTTCGATTTTCTTCTTCGCAGACAATAAAATTTCAATCTCCTCTGTCTCAATTGTCAATTCCTCTTAAGAACCCTAAAACGATAAAAGAGACGACAATGGAGGGTATCCGTCCCTTTTATTTCCCTTTTATTTTGTTTTTTTCTCTTTAATTCGATTTTTCTATTATTATTTTATTTGGATTAATTATTTTTAAAATTTTGAATTAGGTCAGATCAAAATACGTTTACCACGTGTGTTAATTAATAACGGCGTTTGTCTTCCCATTAACGGCGTCTACTGGTCTGTAATGGTATGCACGACTGCAAACTCGAATGCCACATTGGAGATTTAAATGGATCATATTGTTGGAGATTTAAATGGATCATATTGTCACATTGGAGGATTGTTTTGAATACATTTTAGTCTCGGGGTTTAAACTGAAACTAGTTGCCACTTTGAAGGTTTTTATGAATTTTCCCTTAGATTTTCTATCAACCATATTTTAAAAAATGAAGTTATTTTGATTCAAACACAAAAAGCACATATAATATTTTCAACCTAAATACTTATAATCTCAACATATCTAGAATTTTTTTATCAATCTTGCTTTGAACCTACTTTGAACCTATGTATGTCTCATTTTAAGAACATGCACACTTAAGTTAGTATATCAAAAAAGCCAATCAATAAAAAGTTTAACAAAATAATAAAAGGGGAAATTGCTTAAAATACACCACAATTTCATTTTTTTGACAAAACTACACCGTCGTTTGAATCAAATGCACAACTACATTTTCGGGGTAAAGAAGTTACATTTACCCCCTTATGACTAAACAAAAAACGTGAAACCGTAATTACCATTTTAACCTTCGCTATTGTCAGACTTCCGTAGAGGTTTGATAATAGACTCTTTTAGAAGTCTAACAAATTAAATTAGTATATTTAAATTATAAAATTGTAGGAAAATATTTGCTTAAATATTTTTGTACCGAAATTAAATATAGACGGAAGTTATGAAATTAAAATTTCATAAAATTGAATCAAATTAAAGAAGGTAAGTTAAATTATGCCTTGACCTACAAAATTTCAGACTTCTAGAAGTCTGAAACATATTTAAATAGTAAATTTAAATTTAAAAATTTAAAATAAATTTTTTGCTAAAAAATTCTTTTACATAAATTAAATATAGACAATTGTAAATTAAATATAGACAATTGTGAAGTATGAAAATTAAATTTTATAAAATTGAATGAAATTAAAAACATGTAAGGTAAAGTAGGTTCTAAACCTCAAAACATGCTTTGTAATGGAAACATTTACATATAACTTTAGGGTTAGATTCATGGTTTACCGAGTTTACAATCGAAATTTTTAATTTATACATATGTGTTGTAATGTGCATATATTTCACGAATTTGATGCTTCCTAGATGTTTTGTTTAAATATTTTCACTAATAAATGATAAATATTATATTTTGGGTTTCGCAGACTTCTGGAGAAGTATGATACTTTTGGGTTTTCTCAGACTTCTCGGAGAAGTCTGAATCGTATTAATTTGAAAATCTAAATTAAAAAATTGTAAGAAATTTATTTAATACAAATTTTTTGTGGATAAATTAGACATACTCATTGTTGACTTATACAAATTTAAATTTTTAAAAATTGAACCATTGGAGATAAATTTGGATCTAAAAACCATGTAGGATAGAGTTTAGGGTTTATGGGGTCTACATTTGTTGGGTTTATGGTTCATATTTGATCGTAAAGTGTAATTAACTATAAAACTGTGTGAAGACCGAGTTATATATTGGATTATACAACTTCCCATGTTCGACATAGGAAGTTGGATATCATGTTTATGTATGTAGGGTTAGATTTATAGGTTGTAAATTTTTCATTCATAAAGTTAAATTTACATATACTGGTTAATTTGTGACTATATTAGATGAGTTTGATGTTTTTCATACGTTTTCTATATATTATGATGGTAATTAAGCAGTAATGATTAAGTTTAGGGTTTATCAGACTGCTATTTTAATCTGAATTATCTTTGTGATTTGTCAGACTTCTTGACGGTTAATCTGAAATAAGTTACCCTAGTTGTCAATTTACCGCCATATATAAACTGAAGTTACCAACACTAATCCGTGAAATTCATTGTCAACTCTCTCTCTCTAAAACGGGAAGATTCTCTCACTCTAAACACTCTGAAATCTCCGCCACCGCCACACCCACCGCCGCCGCCGCTGTAACCGCTGTCGTCATCTTCTTCTTCGCATCTGAGTTAAGCTTCCTCGAAACGAAGTTTTCCCTTTTAATCTATTTTTCTGAAAAATGGTTACATCTATACGACATAAGTAATTTTCTCATTGTTCATTGCTTAGATCTAAACAAGTAGACGGGTTTTTGATTAATTCCGTTTAGATCTACATGACAAAGTAATTTTCTCAAAAATTATTGCTTAGATCTAAACAGGCAGACGAGTTTTTAATTAATTCCGTTTAGATCTACACGACATAAATATTTTTCTCAATGTTCATTGCTTAGGTCTAAACGAGCAGACGGGTTTCTAATTAATTTCATTTAGATCTATACGACAAAAGTAATTTTCTCAATGTTCATTGCTAAGATATAGACGAGCAGACATGTTTTTAATTAATTTCATTTAGATCTATATGAAATAAGATTATTTTTCGTCCGATTAGAAGTATGAATTTATACTGTTAGACTCTGGTATATGTATGAGATTAGACTTCATACGAGTTAGACTAAATTAGAGGTCTGATTTTAGACTTACCATGAATTAGACTCTATTAGAAGTCTGGTAGACGTTTTAAACATTGTAAATGTTTTCTCGTACACATGATGGGTCGATTCAGTTACCTTTAAACGTCGAGCAGTTCATACTCAAGTATGAGTTCCACCGGTCGACGTCGATCCGGATCATCTCATGGTTTCCCCAAAAAATGCTTTTGCGGTTTGGACCCTGCCGTAACTATGATGTAATGTCCTTTAATTATTGTGTGAGTTTTTTTTGTCATATTTTATTATGGGATCCTAATATGATTGTTTAAATGTCGCTGTATAGGACGGTGGTTACCATATAATGAAGTGGTGGGATGAGGCTATGATGGAGGAGTTTAACTTGTTAAAGATTTATCATGACCAACATGGTGATGATATTGATTGCATGTCTCGAGCTAATGCTGAACGGGGCAAGTGTTTTGAGACAGTGCGCGATGAACTAAACATTATGAAGGCAGAGATAGCTCAATTGAAGGAGCAGTTGATGGATAAACCAGATGGCCAGATCGAGCGTGGTGTCGACTTGAAGAGTCTAATGGTCGCTGGTGCTATTATTATCATATTTATCATCGTCATTCGTTTTGGTTTCAAGTAATGTGTGACATTCTGTAATGAAATACAATTTTTGGTCATGTAAGAAGAAATTTTATATGAGAATTGATACTTTTTTAAGTTACTATAACGTAATGGATTTAGACTGCTATTGAAGTCTGAATGTTATCAGATTTCTTTCTAACTCTGAAATTGTTGGCCCACTATTATTAGAAGAATTATATAAAAAAAAATGTCAAAAAGGCTGTTAAAATATTAGAAAAAAATGGAGAAACAAGGGGGAATTTTACCGCCAAACATTTCCAATATTCCCGCCCATAATATCATACTTCTAAATTAGTCTGAACACAGACTGCATAATAAGTCTAATAGAAATAAGTCTGATAACAGATTGCCGAGGACATATACCTTGTGGTAAAAATCGTTTTTTTAACTGCTACTTAGGAGACATATAAGTTAGTTTTTTTATCCCCACATTTTTTACAGTTACCAAAGAAAGAAAAAAAAAACCACCGACTCTCTCTGAGAGGAACTCAACCGACATCTTCAAACTAGTTCGTCACCGCTGCCGGAATTCGGCGACGAGATTCTTCAAACGGTAAGATGCTTCTAATCTTCTCTACACTGCAAACCATCACGTCCTTTGATATCAATTTCTCGAACTTATCGCTAAACCCTACTATTTTTGAATTTCAGATCTGGTTTCTCTCTCATCGACGTTATCACCGCTTACACTCGTCTTCTACATACGGTAAGTTCCACTCCTCTGTATACTTAATAGATGTTTTGTTCATGGTTTATGGTATGGGTTTGACTTCTTTTGTGGTTCGGTTTGTTTTCCTGGTGTTTGGGGTTCAGTTTGATTATACTGTCAGACTGCATGTTGAGTCTGGTTTGTCGCTTTGGATCTTGGGTCTAGGGGTCCGTTAATGTTGACCGTAAGTCTGATAAGTATATGTTGTCAAACTGCATTTCCATTATATTGTCAGACTGCATGTTGAGTCTGGTATGATAATCAGACTGCGTATCAAGTCTGATGAAGGTTGTTGTTGTTGCAGGTTTTCATGATGGCAGATCATGAATTCCCTAAGATGATGTTCACACCAGGGTATGAGCCTCAGCTAGATAAGAGCATACACTACTTCAGCGGTAGGAGGGATCTGATGGAAGCTTTTAAAGGCGCGCTTACCGAGGAAGAATGGGAAGACCTCCGCCAGTCCGCCTTTGGGGTTTTTATAAACTTCCATGAGCTGGAATTCAGATGGTGTTCAAGGATGGTGCACTACATGATGTCTATGCAACTAGATTGCAGTCAGAAGTATGAGATTTGGTCTCTTGTTGGCCTTCAACAGGTGAGGTTTTCTCTACATGAGTTCGAACACATCACTGGACTCAACTGTGACTATATTGACAATTTGGAGTTCCTGGAAGTTGAGTACACAGACGGGATGAGAGCAATGTGGCAACTTCTTGGGCTGTCTTTTGAGGTTGGCCCAAGTTATTATGACTTACTCTCGGTTTGCAGTAGATGTCATGGCTGGGAATCGCAGGATCAGATTTCGTTGGGCTATCTAGCCATCTACACGAGCTTCATTGAGGCTCAACACTGGTCAACAGCCGCAAGGGCTGACCTTTCTAAGCTAGTGTTGTTTCCAGGGGTGTTAGAAGGATATCCATGGGGATGACTGGCCTTCAAATATCTGATAGGCTCTGTTAAAACAGAGGCGAAAAAAAAACTCCGAGATGACAAAAACTACAAGATTGAGGGCTTCGCGGAGGTCTTGAACATCTGGATATATTGGGCATGTCCCGGGATTGCGGTTACGTATGGACAGCCCTTCGCGAATAACCCAACTCCACCGCTCTTGGCTTACCAGGGATCAAGAAATCGGAAGAAAGTCGACGATGCTTTGCGCAAGCAGGTACTACAGTCACCCTTTCTCCTTATAAATCACATGTGATAAAATATATGTCAGACTGCAAATTACGTCTGTTAAGTTATCAGACTACTCTCGATGTCTGAAAATGTTTATCAGACTTAAGTTGCAATTTGACATATGTTAATATCAGACTGCATTTGAAGTCTGAAGGTAGCATAAATACTTTTTTACATATATTTGTTTCACTTGCACGCACTTGCAGACTCGTGTCAACAGCTTCGCGCCCAAAGAATTTGATCAAATGTTCCCCCGATGGGACGATGCTGGTGAGAATGATGAGAGAGTTGTGAACATTGTGAAAGCAATGATGGGTCACTTAGAGAGACCTTGGAGGTAGAGTTTTAAAAACTGGAAACATGAAGGGGTGTTCAGAGTTGCTCAGAAAATGTTGGGTCCTGTTAAGGGAAAGGAAAAGGGAAAAGGTGTGAAGAGGAAACAAGATCACCTGTTGATGGATGATGATGATGATGACGAGGTTGACGAAAAATAAGATGGTGGAGGTGTTAAAGAAGGTGCCAAATCAAGCAAGGATGGAGGTTTTGAGAAATTGTTCAAGGATTTGGAGAAAAAAATTGATGATGGACTGAACACGGTCGTAACTTATGTTAACGAAGGTTTTATGTTGTTGGGTGGACAGATAAAGGAACTTCGTAAGGAAGTTCGGATGCTGAAGGGAGAAAGCTCCAAGGCTGTTGACCTGACGGCAGAAGTGGTTGTCGGTGATGGAGAAGGAAAGAATAAGGGGGATAATGCTGAGGATGAAGGGAAAAAGAGAAAGAAGTTTGCTGATGGGACGAATGAAAATGCTACTGATAAGGTAAAAAAGACGAAGACATCTGATGGTGGTGAAAAGAAGTCGGATGATTGTGGAAGTGAAGGTGGGGGTCGTAGTGATGGTGGCGATGGTGGTGCTAAGGTTGTTCGTAGTGATAGTGGTGATGGTGATGAGAAGGGTGATGGTGCTGATGGTGGTAATGGTGAGGAGGAGGAGGTTGGAAAACCAAAAAAGGCGGCGCGGAAGTCAACCATTCCCAAAAGAGTGGTGATTAAGAACGGCCTCTTGATGCTCTATCTCAACCACCAGTGCCTCCTGAGGCCAACCCTAAGAATGTGGTGGATGTTGGGGTTAGTCTGCAAAACCCTCTACCTACCAAAACTGTTGAAGTTAGGAGAAGTATAAGATTTAAGGAGAAAGCACTGAAAAAGCAGTAGTCGTATGTTATATGTAAACACCTGAACATATGTGCAACATACACCTAGTATAAAACTGAATATGTGTACCATATAAGTAGTTTTTATCCCTTTGTTATTGTTTCGCATTGTTACTGGAATCTAGTAATAAACTTCGTTTTAGGTCTGATCGTTGGGTTATTTTGAAATATTTCAGACTTCTTATGCGGTCTGATATGAGACATCGTTAGAGGTCTTAGAACTTTAATATTAGACTTGAAATGCATTATGATAGGATAGTTTGATTATTGTAAATGCAGAGTAGTGTCAGGGATACCGAGCATAGTCTTGTAGAATTGGACCAGGCGCCAGCCGGTGTGGACTTCATTGCTGTATATATGTTGAAACAAGACACTAAGATGGCAGCTGCCGGGGCATACGTGGAAGCGAAGGCGAAAGAGATCAAACAGAGAGAGAAGTCCAAGAAGAACGCTGCACCTCAAACTCAAGTGCAGATCGTACCGAGATATGATCCATGTGCACAAGCAACGAGGTCGGAAGTGAGGGCACTCAATGACTATGCCAAAAAACAGCCGTTAGTAATTACATTCTAAATATATTATATAATTATTGAAATCAATATCTAACAAGCATATCCTATACTCTAGGGGTTATCCGACTAGGGCCGTGAACACATCCCTAGCATGGTACTATGATCTGCGCACCCCCAAGGAATGGCTGCATGACACGGTTAATTTATCGTTTCTAAGACTTTGTTTCAGACTTTTGTAAGAGTCTGGTGTCAGATCTCTTTTTCGACGTGGTTAATGAATCTCTCTTCTCAAGTGTCATTTGTAGTCTGAAAGATAGGGTTTTATTTTTATTAGACTTCTCTTTAAGTCTGACATTCAATGCACAATCTTCAATTAATGCAGCAAATTGATGATGCGCTTGATCTGCTGAGGCTTCGACAACAACATCACCATGAATGGTTCAGGTCCGAAAGAATTACCTTCCTTGACACACTCCTTGGTAGATTGTGGACCAAAATTTATCCGGATTTTGTTAAAGAAGCCGGCGATCTCACGACAAGGAGGCTGCCTCCTCTTGTGTAGGATTTCCACACTGGTCAACATCCCGAATTCTGCAGATCAAATAAGACATGGGGGCTGGAAATAGATGAAATCTACACTGCGTTATTCGTTGGGGGAAATCACGGGTAGCTGTTATGATTTCTATCCCGAAGAGGCACTAACTATATGGGACAGCATCCTTGGACCGAAAACCGAAGAAAAAGTGGGAGCGGCAGTGAAACCAATCTGTGAGTTGTTTCCGGTAGTGATGCATTGTTTGGCCCCTCCAGATGATAGGTGGAATTATCCACTCGACCCGTACACGTACACGATTGTTCGCAGCCCAGATCTTCCCCAAAACAAGCAAACAGGTGATTGTGGTGTCTTTTGCTTGAAGTACATTGAATTTCACTCTCTAGGAATGCCGTTTCCAGAGTTTCTGTGTGATAAGAACATGAAGATAATTAGAGACAAGCTTGCATCTGATATATTCACTATGCTCCGGCGAACGGGTGTCGAAGAACGTCCCGAGTTCCGTGTGCTAGACCTTTACGAGGGAAAATAGAGATCCCTGAATATCTTGGATTCCCCTAAAACAATGGATTCTTGCATATAATTATCTTTTGTAGATGTAAGAAAAACTCATCCATCTTTTGGTTTACTTTCTGTATGGCTTACGATTGGGAATTGGGTATTTCTAGGGTAACTGTATTAGATTGCTATAGATGTCTGGTTTCAGACCTCTATAGCAGTCTCTTTTTATTTAGTTATCATGTCAGACGTCTAATGCGGTCTGACATTTCGTGCAAATTGACTTTTATTGCATTCTGACATTTCGTGCAAATATAAAGAATGCACCAAACGCATAAGTTAAGGTGGCTAACCTCAAACCTTTCACATAACAAGTTTTAAAACTTAGACAAATACCAAACAAGAGTTTATAAGATCTCAGACTTCTCCATTTCCTTCGACCCTACATCAGCCTTCCGTATAACTAAGACTTCTCTGGTTTGGTTACCTGTCTCCACCGAAACAGAAAACACATTATCATGTAGAAAAGATAGTTGAATAGAGATACAAACAAAGGTTAATAGTGCTTGGGAAGCTTACACAAGTTGTTTTTTTGTCGCCAGGTTGTTTGCAATTTGAACAATTGTATTGCTTGGGAAGCTTCCTAGGTTTATTGCCCTTGGTCTTGGCAATTTCTAACCAAGATTGCCACCTTGATTTCTTCCGTCTTCCACGACGAGGCTTAATTTCCGGGGGGAGGACAACCACGGTGTCAGGTGCTTTCACAGCGTAGTTCTTGGGCAGAATGTTGCGTGAATATGTAGCAAACATATAGTCTCTCCCATATGATTGGCATGACAGCGTAGATGGGTGTAGCTCAAGTTCTGGCGCAGCGCATATTGCATGTGAGCAAGGTATCTTTTCGTAATCCCACACACCACATTCACACGTTCGGTTGTACAAATCGACCACACAATCCCTATGTCCCCCCTTAACAACGAATCGATACGCATCTATGCGTTCCGCTGTCATCATGTCAACATAATATTCACGAATAGCCATCAAATATTCAACTCCTCGGCTAAATTTTGTTGTCAGTTTCATTGCATCTAGACGCCTTTTACAAAACCACGTCCCTAACTTCTCTTGTATAAACTCCAAAAGGAAAGATATGGGATATCCTTTTGCCTTCTTCACTACGGAGTTTATAGATTCAGCAATGTTGCTCGTCTTTATGTTGTACCTTTCTCCAACAAAATGAACGCAATTAACACAACTAATAAGGAAAACAAGCATTATTTAATCAAACTGAAAAAGCAGTCTGAAGGGTATCAGACTTAAGGCGCAGTCTGAAAGGTTTCAGACTGCACTAGAAATTTGACAACAGGATCAGATTGCGGGAGAAGTCTGACATTATACCTGTCTCCAGTGAAATGGACGCGTGACCACAGACTGGCATCCGCCTCCTCCAAGTAGCTAGCAAGGTCAGGATTTACCGCTCTTAAAGAAGCCATATATCGGTCAAAATCGTACATCATATATGCATACGCCGCGTTTTTCACCAGGTACAAAAGATGTTTGCCCCTGAACTTTGTGACTATATTATTTTGTAGATGGTAATAACAAATCCCTCGTTTTGCCCAAGGAACAACCTTCTCGACCGCATTCTCGATGGATTGGTGTCTATCTGACATTATAACTAGCGGATATTGGTCTGAAATGCAGTCTGCAAGCTTTGTGAAAAACCACTCCCACGACTCATCATTCTCGTTGTCAACGATTCCAAAGGCCAACAGAAATATTTGGAAATTGGCGTATGATATTATCATATCATTCATCATTTAGGCTTACATTAGAGTAGGATTCCATTTCATAATTGACATGTTTTGCTACCTTTATCATATATTTCATTGCATTTAGAGTCTATGTGTTGCATTAGGTTCTAGTAGAGTCTTTGGTGCATTTTGGTTGTCTCTTAGGTACAAAACAGGGATAAAAGGGAGCTAGGAGCTAAGGAGATCATTTGGAGGAGGAGAAGCCATTGGATAGGCAAGAGAGGAGCAAAAAGAAGCTGCAGCGGTCCAGGTGCAGCGGTCAAGGAGTGACCGCTGCAGAAGACTCCAGCGGACTGAAGGCGCAGCGGTCAAGGAGTGACCGCTGCCAAATCCTCCAGACAACTCCTCAAGCCGCAGCGGTGCCTGCAGCGGTCAAGGAGTGACCGCTGCAAACTTCTGGAGCCAAAAATCGATCAAGCCGCAGCGGTCCCGCATCGGTCAAGGAGTGACCGCTGCAAACTCAGTCACAGCGGTCAAGGAGTGACCGCTGCAATCTTCTGAAGACAAAACCAGATCGCAGCGGTCTTGCAGCGGTCAACCGCAGACCGCTGCGGCCTAGTTCGGACAAAAATAACCGGGTCGAAACCCGGTTTGTCCCGGGTCGATCCGGTTTGACCCAATTTCATAAAAATCCCTTTTCTCTCACTTACACTTTTATGTTTTTAGTTTTTCTAGGAGTTTGAAAACTCAATTTCCCTTTTGTTCTTGAATCCCTAGTTGAATTCTAATACAATTTGCATTTTCCTTTAAGAAATCTTGTCTTTTGCATTTCATTATCAATCCATCTTATAATCCATCATGATTTCTTCTCTAATCAAGCTTGGTTTTGGGAGAATCATCATGGGTCTTGAGTAGTTCCATTAGGGTTTAAAGATGGGTTAGATGAGGGTGATCTAAGCATGGATTAGGGTAGTTTAGGGTTTAAATCAAACATTTCATCCATCTCTAAGAGTGCTTAAAGCTTCTTCTTGCATGGGAATGAGGAAGATGATATGAGGCATTTCATGAACACCAAGTGTTTGATGAAATGCCCAAGAGAGCTTAGAGATGGGATTATGATTTTTATGCCCAAGGGATTGGTGCTAAAAGTTTTAATTAGGTTGATCTAGTAATTTGGAAATGAATTCACTAATTGTCATCACTCAAATGGGAATTTGCTAATGATGTATAATTAATGACATGATTAATTGCATGGAAATGAATTAGTCAATTAAATGGATCATTAACCTAGGGAATAGCTAATTAGTGTAAGCTAGATACTCTAAACCATGCTTAGTGATCCTAAATCATAAATAACCCATCTAAGGACCCTTCTTTTATCATTACATAACTTAATCATCTAATTACTTGCATTTAGTTTACTTAGTCAATTTGAGTTAAACAACAACCATCTCTAGCTTAGATTAAGGAAATCTTTGTATCCTAGGTGACAATTTATAGCGAGTTTGGATTCGATTCCTCTTATACTACATTGATTAAGAGGTAATTGATACCCTCTAAAGGCCTAAAAAGGCAAGTATCAGCGTCTTGTCCGGCTGCCACTAGCATGACACCTCCGTAAGGACCTGTAAGATGTGTACCATCCACCACAATGACTCTTCTAAGATACTTAAACCCCTCTATAGAAGCTCCAAATGCAAGGAATAGATATTTAAATATATTCTTCTCATCTAGTTCTAGAGCAGTTTGCGTTCCTAGGTTGGTTTGCTTGATTCCATGCAATAGCGAAGGCAGTCTCTCATAGCCATCTTCCGCTGATCCTCTAACCAACCTTTGAGCATGTAACAATGCTCTGTATGCGGTTGTGTAGCTCATCTTAATCCCAAACTGTTTCGCCATTGATACTAAGACATGCTTTGGTGTAATCTTCTCAATAATTCCAAAGCATTCTAGAAACAACCACCCAATATAACGCGGAGTATGACGTTTACGCTTAGCCATCCGGTCAGTCACTGAACAAGTATGAGCTCTGTCATATATCATCACCCAAAACTTTTCCGGTTCGTTCTTGACAGCCGCTCGTAGTTTCCACTTGCATCCTTCCACTGGGCATTTAGCCACATAGAGGCTCTTGTCAGACTTCTCTACTCGGAATGCGTATTTCCTCATTATCGCCGTCAACCGCAGCTCCGACACTACATCTTTCTTGCTATCAAAACACTTTCCAAGAAAGATACCGTCCGACCAATTTCTTCCTCGACCAACAAACCGTTCAGTCACATGCTCCAACTCGTAAGTCTTGTAATCTTCATCTTCTACATCATCTTCATCTTCATCTCCCACTTTCCCATACACGCTATAATCAACACCATCGCAGTACGCCTCAGCGTGTTTCTTGAATACTAGCTGAGGCCCATCACCACCACCACCAACACCACCATCATCAACACCACCACCGCCATAAATAGATTCATCTGATACTGAGTCCACATCTTCCTCATTCCAGTCTTGGTCATCTTCATCATCATCATCATCCTCATCTTTTTCTTCCTGCTTCACCGCATCTTGAGCTCCCCAACCGGATCGTTTCGAGACACAAAGACGGATTAATTGCGTACTAGCTAACTGGACCATGCTCATTACTTGTCTATCATTTGTGACATAAATAGGAGGGCTATCCTGTCCGAGGTCGGTTAAGAGTGCTTTTGGTAATGGATAGGCTAAATCCACCAACTCGGTTTTCTTGTCCAGCATATAATCATCTTGTACCATCTCAACAAGTTCACGATATGTGGCAGCATTGTCCAAAGTGATAATCCGTCCTCCTTTGGAGGTGTCAACCACAAAATGCCAAATCTTGTCTCTCTCAACCCATTCACCGAAATTAACGGGTAAGTGCACCATTATCTGGAAAAAAAATACATGTATAGCTATAGCGATCTTGTAGGAAATATCAGACTTCTTCGTGAAGTCTAAAACTATTAGGTACCTTGACAATATTATTCAAACTTTTATTTATAAATAATTACCAAAGCAAAGAATTTCAAATTCACACAGGCGGCAGTTATACAACTAACCTATTTTCTAAAAAATAGAAATAAACGAAATTCATCACAAATGAAGCAATAAATGAGTTTCTATAAAAAAAAAAACCAGACAGCCAAGGAAGTCTGAAGAAATTGAAAATCAGACCTCTAGTGCAGTCTTAAATAGAGGGTATTTTAGCAATTGGAATGCTATAAAGCAGACTGCGGATGCGGTCTGGGGAGAAGTTTACAAAGCAGACATCCAGAGAGGTCTGAAAAGGAGTGTATTTTTGTAATTGACCTAGTCGTTGACTTTTCATCCAGACTGCAGAGGATGTCTGATAAAAAAAAAAGTTATATCTGGAATTGACCAAAACTTTGACTTATATTGTCAGACTTCGTCTGGAAGTCTGAAAGTGGTCAGACTTCGCGTGAGGTCTGATAAAATGTATGGGGTAGTTTAGCAATTGACTCAAGTTTGACTTTCTGGTTCAGACTCTAGACGTAGTCTGAAATATTTTTCAGACTGCCCGAAGAAGTCTGAAAATAAACAGTATCTTTTTCCGTTGACTAAAATATACGGTTTTAGACTCCTCTCGCAGTCTAACGTTTTACCTTAATTTCAGCATGCCATGGAAGTCTGGTCTGTTTTTCCAAACCTATCAGACTGCAAGAGAAGTCTAAAATATTTTCATCCTCTTGTAGTCAACATTAGATGTCTGATTAAAAAGTATGGGGTAGTTTAAAAATCAGACTGCTGATTATGTTTGAAAAATAAGTCAACGTCCGGTCAAACTGACTCAAATTTTTGTCAGATTACATAAGAAGTTTAAAATAAAAGTCAACATTTGGTCAAAGCTAAAACTACCTTCTGCCTCGATTAGTGGAATTTTTTGATTTTTTTTGTTTCTAAAGAAATTCTCAGACTTCATTTTTGGTTTGAGTAATTTAAAAGTCAATTGCTAACCTACCCTATCGTTGACCATAATGGTTGAATCTTCTATACCAAACTCCCATAACAGTCTGAGTTTACAAATCATATCTGAAAATCGACGACAAGAAAAAATTCATACCTATATCAGTTTATTGCTTGTTTTCACCCTCGACGACCGCCCAGAACGTCTAATATCTCCGAAATCCCGCAAGCCCGGTCGTGTTTTGTCGTTTTTGAGCCATAAAAAAAGGTTTTCCTACGTTTGAATCCGAAAATCGAAGGGAAAGTCGGAAAATCGGAGAGGAGAAATCGCGGAAAGGAACTTCGAGCTATATTATTGAGATTTAATGGCCAAATAACGGGTAATTTACTGCATTAACTCATCAACAATGGTGGTTGTCGTGGAGGTTGAGAATTGATGGCAGATGGCATTTCCGTGATTAAATTAGATCTGAAATCCTTTTTCGTTTTTTCGCTAAAACGTTAGACTCTAACAGAAGTCTGATTGATGGCATATGCGTGAATTTCCAGATTCGTAAAGAGTAGTTCGTGGGATTCTGAAAAAATAGAGAGAACGAAGGTAGTTGCAGCTTTGACACCAAATAATAGAGTACTTTTGCAAACATCCCATAATAAAATGCTATTTAATAAACATAAAATTGACATGTACATAAAATGGTTTTACTTCAATACTTCCATTGAGAAAATCAAATTTTTTTTGTCATTGTTAGTCTAATTCTCATTAGATATTGATTTTTTAAATTTGATGTGGAAAATTTTAGCATCATATAGCTTCAACTTTTTAAAATAATAGATATAAAGAAAAATAAATTAAGAAATTTATTCTAATTTATAGATAATTATTTATATTTATATTTATTTTAATATAGACTATTGATATGTAATTTATACAATTAAAACCATTACTTTGAATTAAGAATATTTCTTAATATAATATTAAGTTTTTTTTTGTTGTTAATAGAAACTTATATATAATTTCCACTTAACAATAAATTTTAGATTTTGAATGCTACCGAATATTTCATATTTTGAATACTAATTAGGACACTAATTTTTTTGTTTTTTTATCTAATAAATTAAAATTTTCTTAATTCTGATGATATGTAATGTTATCAGTGGTTGGTTTTTATCCTATGTGGACACATTTCCTCATCTAATAAATTTAAAAATTTCTTAATTTTAAAGATGACATTATATCTAACGATTGGTTGTTTTTAATCTTATGTGGACGGCTCTAAGAACTTATTGTTTCAACTTTTATTAGTAGTATATTATAATATCGTATATAAGTTATAAAAACGACGTTATTTTAAACATCATTTCAAATCCAGATTATGACCTATAATCTGTATACATAACTATAATACACTAAAATGTTCATTGATTTAAACATTATTATTTATATTTGAATTCTCGTTCTGTTTTAGCATTTGCATATCGATATTCTACAGAATTTTTTGTAGCATCTATGAGACCTATATATCATTTCAACTAAATCATTCATAGTGTTAATATTCAGATTGACCAATACTTTTATGGTGCTAACCTTTAATCATATATGTTGTTATAACCTAGAAATTGGACATGAAATATGATTATTCATCATACTAGTAATCACAAAACTATAAAAATAAGACATCAAAATTCATAGTTGAGAACAAACACATGTGGAATCAGTACCAGCTTCCGATCGTGAAGATAATTAATTCGGCAAACAAAGACTAGCCATATGTAATAAGAACATCCGGTTCTCCCGAAAGCTCTGGGTAAGTCCCATCACCATACATTGTTCTACAAACATAATTACTACAAATCAAGCTTACTTACATAAAATTACCGCGATTTCGTCATAATTGATAATGGGATGAGGACATGAGTAAGAAGAACGATAAGAGGATCACATATATATATATATATATATATTATGTTTGTAATTCCAATGAATTTTGTTGTAGAATAGTGATTGTGTATATAAGGAGTTGATTAGGAAGTCATGAATTCGAGCCTCGTTCTTGCAAATTCCGGTTTAAAAAAAACATCCAAAACGACATTGTTTTCGAAATTTATACATGGGGATATACATACTTTGAAATATATACATGGCCAAGCGTTATCTTTTTCCGTCACGTGTAGTCCAGTTTAGGCGAATCTTTTAGTACCATGCTCTAGCATTCATGGGAGACCTGAGTCTAATTACGTAAGGTCAGGGCTCGGTACCCCAGGACCAGACGGTGTAGCTGCACTTTCCAGATTGAGAACGTCGAGATATAGTGGTCAAAGAAGATCTGCTCCCTGTCCTGACCAAACAATGGTCCGGAGGCATAGCATATAGATATTCTCTCGGCGCCTTCCTAGATGGGGTTTACTCGCCATTTATCTCAGCCTAGAGAACCACTAAGTGAGTACCTATTCGACATAAAGAGTGCATGAAGGAGGACTTCACAGTCTTGGTTGAGTATTGTAACTCGAACCAGGTACGAGTTGGTCATTTCTCAATTAAATTTCTAACATTACACAAGCTTTTATCCCTTCAAACGAAAATCTATTGATAACAGTTAGTACCGATCCACATGTCAAGTACCCAAAGGTTGCATCACCTGCTTGGGTACCACACATGTATCGATAATACCAAAACCATGTTGAAGAGCTCTGTCAACAGGCGAGAAATGATACGAAACACTTCTTATTCCCATCTGAAATGGAACGCAATCGCCTCGAGATAGTACAACATGCCAACTAGCCAAGACGATAGAAGTGGTAGGTAAAAAGCACTCAAGTTCATAGTACGACCAGACCCACCATAGACTAGAGCATCTGAACAATAACTCGGCCATTAAACCATCTTACTACTTGGTATAATTACCGTGTCAAGTATACTATATAAATGCAACCCCACCTCGATACGTGAAAGGGTCGGTTCTTATATGACCAATAGCTTTTAGCTAGGTTCTTTAGTTTTTCCTCTGATTTCCTCTCAAAGAACTTGCTCTTGTTTTAACACGGTTTTCACTGGTTCTTTAAAACAATTCAACCTTTGAGTTTTGGCCATTTTTGTTGAGTCATTCTCGAAAGTGGTAGTGTCTTCAATCGACTAGAACTAAGATTTTATGTTCAAAGCTTTTACCTTTTTCGTATAAAGCTCTAATATTTTTGTTATAACCTTCAAAAGATTCTTTTGAACCAAGAAAATCTGATCTAAGACTACCGTTTTAAAACTTTATCGCTTTAGAAGATTAAGATTGCTATTTCTTCGCGATATGATTTACTTGTTTGCTCTGGAGTTGTTTGCTCTGGAGTTGTAGTAAATGCGGTTGGACCACATTCTGGTCTTTGTGTGTAGCTTTTGGTCTTCCTGTAACTTCTGTTAAAAAATGGAAAAAGATTTGACAGTTACACACAAAAAAAAAAAGTCTCGGTAATGAATTTTCCCCGGTTCCTTTTCTTTCTTTCTTTGTACTTTCAAATGTAATAAGGCTTAAGTTAATAATGAGTGGGCCTATTATAAGGCTGTATATATAGATGGGCCTTAAATGAGTCTTCTGATTTCATTCAAACCGCCTTCTTTGAGGTTATTTCATAAGTTTATATACTGAAAGTGAGAACTTTCTAGGGTTTCTCTTCCGCATCGCCCAGCTTCTGCTCCAGCTCTAGTCTTTCTCTGCGTCGTAAGTATCGTTTTATGTTTAGATTGGTTTAAAGTTTAGAATAAGCGATTAATTTGGCATAATGTTGAATCAATTTCACTGCATCTGCAGATAGTCGAATACTGCGGAGTATAAAATGGGAAGATGCCCAACTAGAAAGGTGAAGAAGAGGCGTTTGTCTCACAAAACAGCTCGGCGGGACAAGTTCGAAGTAAAAGATATCCTTTTATGATGTTGATGGGGTTTCTAAGTTTTATCTGTTATTTTGGAGTTTTAAGAATTCTTATTTTGGTGGAATATATATAACGGTTGATCGATTGCAATTGGGGTTTTGGCTTTTCCTTGACGGGAAATTTTCTTTGCACGTGACGATTTGGTATACGCGGAGTTGAGGAAACCAGAGACGGCGATGAAGCCTTTGCAGCTTGACGAGGATCTGCCTGGAATGGGGCAATTCTACTGCTTGCACTGCGAGTAAGTTTCTGGTTTGTGTTCCAGATTTGATCAATGAGCATCTGTTTCGCTAATTCAGTTATTTTTGGTTTCAGTCGTTACTTCGCCAAAGCCACAGTGCGGGATGACCATTTCAAGACCAAAAAACACAAGAAGCGGTATGGCATCCGGATTTGTTTTTTCTATGGAAACTTGTTTTGTGGAATCATGTTGGTGTTGTTGAAGCTGAATTGATTGGTGTTTGTTTGGGGGAAATGAATTGTTTGTAGTGTGAAGATAATGAAGGGACAGGCGCCACACACGCAACTTGATGCAGATTTAGCAGCTGGAATGGGAATGCCGGACAATGGTCCAAAGCTGATGGCTGTTTGAGTTTTACAGTTTTTCTTATGGAACCCTTTTTTAACTTTGGATCTAAGTTGTTGTAAGATGATTCATAGTAGTTGAAAACTTCTCTATCTTCTAAATCAATGATATAAGGTTTTGTCTGATTGTCGGCACTTGCATTGAATCCGCGTGTCCATTACAAATAGCTTGTTTTCACTTTATGACCAACGACTATGGAGATTGGTCTTAGATATAGCCATTAGCAGTCACTTTATGATCAACCATTAGTGGTCACTTTATGACCAAGACTATGGAGGATGCTCAATTGCTGATAGAGAACATGGCGGCCGACAGTGCAAACCATTGTCCACATTATGACAGATTTGCATAGGACTGTTGAGATGGATCAACTTCTAAAGAGAGTGTTAAGTTACTGAGAGCGTTAGTGGAAAGTCATTTGTAGATATGAACTAAGCTGGGGTCAGGGTAACGTTCATAAATATTAAAAGAGGCTTCAAATCAGAATTGTAGGAAACACTCCTAACTCAAGGACCAAACAAATCAAAGGAAACACACTGCTAACTTGATCATAAATGTTAAGAAACCACATGATTAGGTATGCCCAGGACCACAGAGGAATCAACTCCAAGCTTAACCATTTCTGCCGAGTTACATAATCAGGGTAACAATTTTGAGGTTTTCAACAAAATCTGCAATTCATTAATTTTCAGGCAGGTTATCAAGAACCTTTTTTTCAGGCAGGTCAGTTTTATTCGTTTTGGATGATTGCAATTTAAAAATTTATGTAAGGAACTCAAATTATCCTTAAATTACTTATTGTTTCTTGAAAGCCAACTCTATTTAGTTATCTAATTTTTAGAAATTTTCGGTAGCATTTTAATTTGCCTGAATTTATCCTCTCCTTTTATCAACATTTCATTATGTATAAATTTTTATATATACTTCAGACGATAAAAATACTTAAAACAATCATACTCAATTGTTACGTATTCTTTCTCGATTATTTTTTTTTTTATGAATGAAAGTATTTAATATATAAAAAATTTGAGGTTGAATACAACATCATGAAAATTTCACCTACAGTCTAAACTGATCGGATCAAACACACATAGAATCTTAACAATAAACCATAAACCCTTCACAAAGAGTAGAGTTATAAAATCATTCAAAACCAAATGGTGCACAATGTTAGCCCACACATGAGCTCCTCTCAGCATTAAAAAGAGCCGGCAACCATTGTGGGTGGTGAACCCCAATGTAGGATTGCCAAAGCTTCCCTTTAACAACACTTTTAGTGATGAGAAAAGCCCCTCTATTGGTTTCTTTATGTTCATGTAACACATTCCATCTTCGAAACTTCTTAAGCTTAAAAAAACAATCACTAGAGAAGACCAGGCCATCGGCCTGTTAAGCATTCCAACCAAATCTTTGTCGTCAATCGCAAACATCACATCTCCAAACCGGAGGTCTAACATGGTTTCCATTGCCCAAACAAAAGCATCCCTAACAGCCAGATTTGGTTGAGTCACAGTCTTGGAGTTTCTTCCATGCATCTTTACCACACCACCTTAGTCTCTCAAAACCCACGTCATGCCAAAAATTTTGGTGGCCTTGGCAATGTGGTACCCATTGTTTCATTTCAATAAATTCTCCAACGAAGGCTCCCAAGGTTGAAAGACAGGTTCTGAAGCTTCTTCAGCCTCAGAGGTCACGTCCTCCAAATGTTGAGCTTTGAGCCATAAGAGAAATTATTGTCTTGCTTTTTCCACCACTTTCAGAGATCTAAGAGGTCTCCTCTCATATAAAAACATATTCCGTCTTTTCCAGATAAACCACAAAAGCCACAAAATACTATCTATGCTTTGCTGGCTTATATTAGCACTCTTTGACATCTCCATTAGATGGAAAAACTTGGAAAGCAAAGTATTATCCTCCACTCCACCCCTTTGCATCAGAATATCAGCCATAGCCCAAACCTGCCTTGTAAAGGAACAAGAAAAGAGAGCATGATTGATGTCGTCCTCCTTTTCCCCCACAAAGCTCACATCTATGGTCACCTTTAAAACCCAAAGTAGCACCCACAGAGATCGCACCATTCAACATCTTCCATTGAAATACCTTTATCCTTGGAGACGTAGAAAAATCTCATGTCGCCTTTTTAAGACCTGAGATAGAAGGTTGGATAGAGGCTTCAACAATTAGGCTTGCATACTCCATATGTGCTGCAAACCAAGCACTCGACTTGACAGAGTAGTCTTCGGATTTAGAGTAATCCCAAGTGTACAATTCATCCGAGTCGATAGCTGGCTTCAAAGATTTGATTATTCTAATATCATCCGGAAAGAAATGTTTTTTCAGAGACTCCACTTACCATCCCCTTACCTCAAAATCCATAAGGTCACTAACTATGAAATCTGGATTGATATACGTCTCTTTCATCATCGGGGTCGAGTACCCACCATCTTGAATCCACGGATCAAGCCAAACTAGCATAGATTTTCCATTTCCAAGTTGTTGTGAGATTCCTTCCTCCATAAGCTCTCTCCCAAACAAAATGTTTTTCCATTCATAAGAGGATTTCGAACCCAGCGGAGCAGATAAAAAGTCAGAGGAAGTAAAATACTTACTCTTCATTATCGAAGAAGAGATGTTGAATCTTGGAGCAACCTCCATGCTTGTTTAGCCATACGAGCTTGGTTGAAACATATCAAATCCCTGAATCTCATTTCTCCTAACTCCTTTAGAAAACATAGATTTTCCCAGCTAAACCAGTGAAGTTTCCTTTTATGCTTTGCGGCTCCCCACCAATACTGAGGTAAGACACTTGTTAGATTTTTGATTATGGTTATAAGAAGTTGGTAGCAACCCATCGCTAGGATCGACATAGAAAGACCCACAGACTTAATCAAAACTTCCTTTCCTCCCTTAGATAGGATTCTAGCAAACCACACTGAAGTCCTTCCTTTGACATTTTCTAAAATGTATTTAAAAAGCTTCACTTTGGAGCCCCTGAAGCACTCATACAATCCTAAATACATACCCTCTCTGCCTTCATACTCAAGCTTCCATTATCAACTTCTTCATCTCCTCCTCCACATTAGATTCAAATATAAATTAAGACTTTTCTTGGTTGATCACTTGGCCAGAACAAGCTCCATAAATATCCAAAATTTCTTTAAGCACCAGAAAATCCTCAAGATCGGTCTTGATCGGCCTAGCAGATGAACAGAAAATCATCCGCAAACAAGAGGTGATGAATCATATGCCCCTGAATCGAGAATCTGACTCCATTAAGAATCCTATGTCTTTCTGTAGAATACATAAGATGGGAGAGTCATTCAGTGCAGAAAACAAACAAAAAAGGAGACAAATGGTCGCCTTATCTAAGGCCTCTCTGTGGGGGAGATCATACCATAGCTTACACCATTGATCATAATAGAGTAAGACATCGACAATACAACAAACATCACCCACTGCACCCATTTATGTCCAAAACCCTTTGCCTTCAACAAATCCTCTAAATAAGAGCATTCAACCCTATCATAAGCTTTAGATATCAGTCTTCAAAGCAAAAAAAACCCCTATGATATGGCTTTTTATGTATGTAGACTTCATGCGCCAGCAAAATTTTATCAGTGATGGCTCTACCAGGCACAAAGGCAGACTGAGATGAAGAGATCAATAAGAGCAGGAGGGGATTTAGGCGAGGAACTAGAATCTTGGATATATACTTGAACATCACCGAACATAAACTGATAGGCCTTAATTCACCTCGGGAATTAGACTTACGAGCGTATAGTTCCATTCTTTTGGGAAAGTACCAGAAGAGAAAAACGCATGCACTTCCACTGTCACTTGTTTACCAACTATCCTCCAATAATGTCTAAAGAAGCGACCTGTCATTCCATCCGGTCCAGGGGTACTTGACACCCTTATGGAAAAAGCAGTTGTTCGTACCTCTTCTCTAAATACATGTCTCATCAACATTTTATTCATCTCTGGAGTGACTTTGGGAGAGAAATCGGCAAAAGCATCACGAAAGTCACATGGGGTAGACGACTCGAAGAGCTTTGTAAAGTATGAAACAGCCACATCTCCCTTTGGGCCCTCATCCCAATGTTCAAAAACATCGTCATAGACAAGCTTGGTTAGGCAATTCCTTGATCTATTAGCTTTCATGGATTCATGAAAATACTTAGTGTTGTTGTCTACATTCTTTGCCCAATTCTTTGTAGATTTCTGAGACCAAAACATTTCCTCTTCTCTGTTTGCCTCCATCAATTGCAATTTAAGCATTCCCATCCTGGCAGTAGAGGGAGAGTCTGCCGACTGCTCTAGCTCCAGAGACAACTTAATCATACATATCTTTTTCAAGGAGTTTGATTGATGCTTCTGTTTCCATTTTCTTAGCATTCTACGGCGTTCCTTCACACATTTTGAAACAGCACCAACTCTACCAGTAGCAAAAGAATCTCAAGCTCTTCTGACCTCACCTCTGATTAGATGATTACCCATCATACTTATGTCAAATCTAAACTGCTCCTTCTTGACATCCTAGGTAGATAGCAATCTTATTAAAACCGTACAGTGATCAGTGCTTTATTTTGGGACGAATACCTGATTAGATAGAGGAAATAGCTGAAGCCACTCCTTGTTGATGAAACCCCTATCTAGTATGCATTGGATCCACTGCTTACCTCTATATCTTTCCCACGTAAAGCTATTCCCCTAAAAGGGAAGCTCATGCATCTTGCACAGCATGATCAGATCAGAGAAATCAACAAACTCACTATCACGTCTTATCGGACCACCTATTTTTTCCCCATTATGTAAGATAGCGTTGAAATCCCCAATTAAAAACCAAGGGGATTTCCTATTGACTCCAGTTCTACTATGCGTTCCCACACTTTGTGATTTCCTTTCTTCACCGGATCCTCATATACAAAGGACACATTCAGAAGATGCGAGCCCGATTTGATTTTTGCATCGATAAGATTCTTATCAGGTAACAAAACATTAAGCCTAACTGAACTCTTCCAAAACAGAGCTAAACCGCCACTTATGCCACATGGATCCACTGTATAAACCCTATCATAACCAAGAACCTCTTGAAAACCAATCAACACATTCCTTCTATTCTTTGTCTCCATTAAAAACAACACCTCTGGGAAATGAACTTTTTTCATCTCCCTCAATCTTGGAATCACCAGGTGCTCTGCACGGCCTAGTCCCTAAAATTTCCAGCTCAGAACACTCATCTGGACTTCGGCAGACCCTCATGCGGGTCCATCCTAGATGGTGCATAGTTAAGCCCTCTGCTTGGCTTTTGAGTTGAATCTTCCGGGTGTTGTATCTTAGAGCTGAGTTTTCTTGCATGTTCCTTGCTTTTCCTCTTATACTCTTGACTTCTTTAAGAGTTATCACCCGGGATTTCCTCCAATTCTGACTCCCCTCCCTTGCCTTTCCCATAGCTCATACTTTTATCTATTCTCATTTGCTTCTTAATCTGAACTATTCTCTTCAGAACTTTTGTTGAGGGCTCAGTTCTCACTGTATTCTCCGGCTTATCAGTCTTTCTTCTTTTAGAATTATATGGTATTCTCCTCCTTCTAGTTTTACCTTTAGGTTGAGAACATGATGCCTCCAGTTCCATCTCATTTGACCGATTATAACAGTCAGAGTATGTCTCCCTACTCCTCTGAAGTGCTAGACGAAGATCTTCCTCTTCTTCTCTTCTGATACTATGACCTCTCTCTATCATGGTGGCTTGTTTGCCTTCTCTTGAGTATTTCTCATAAGCAGCTTCAGATCTAATCGCATCTCCTATAAGCTTCTTGTGGCCATACTGCCTCTCCATCAATCCTTTAAGGAGTAGTCAAAATCATGTCCTTTCCCTTTTTCAACATCATTGGTTATTCTGGGATGAGCTTCCAACATTAAATAAGTTTTGGCCATGAAAGGGTTTAAGAAAATTTCGCCAACTGCTCCCTTACCCTCTCCTCCCTTATGAGTTTTTCTCTTCCTTGGGATCCCATCAAGTACCTTCTCCATTCCTCAAATACTTTATAAGCCACCTTCCATCTGCCCGTACTTGGGTCTCTTGCCACTTGATGATCATCAACCACCCCATACAAAGGGTCTGAAGGCCAAATGATTCGAACCTTCTCACTTGGAGCATACCTAGGCTCTTCATAAGCTTTTCTGTATTTCTGTGGCTGGATGATATAATTACAGAACTCTTGATCATGAGTAACTCTTTGGAAGTTCGTACATCTCCTCTGGACCTTCTCG
This sequence comes from Euclidium syriacum, assembly GCA_900116095.1. Classification (NCBI taxonomy): domain Eukaryota; kingdom Viridiplantae; phylum Streptophyta; class Magnoliopsida; order Brassicales; family Brassicaceae; genus Euclidium; species Euclidium syriacum. The sequence goes on along the minus strand of FPAK01000009.1, from coordinate 8,234,151 downwards.
TAGTTGAAATACAGAGTTATTGGGCCCTCTTTAAAGTGGAACACTTTGAACTTCCGCAGGGGGTTCTTGACATTAATCTTTACCCGTACCCTCCCATATTCTTCCTCTAAGGCACGATCCGGGTCGAAAGCTACATCTATCACTTCACCAAGGCGTTCTCCCACTTCATGGATAGCATCCCCAGTATACTGATTAACTGGCAAATTCTTGACTTGGACCTACACTATAATATACTGCAAGAAATTCTCAGGAGGATTAGCACTCCATTTATGTACTAAGACTACCCATTCCCTGAAGCAATGAACACCTTGTTCCAAGATTTCCTCCAAATCATGTTGGTGACGAAATATAAACTTACATCTTTCTCTACTTAGGGATGTCCCGTGGACCCTATCAATTTTCTTCCACTTCGATGGCATCTCCTTTATCATGAACTTCATTATTTATTTGAAACTTTCGTGTTGGTCAGTTGCGCAATCAAGCTTCTATTGTTCCTCTCAGAAAAATAGAAATATGGTTTCTTCGATATTATATATGGTTCATCTTCTTCCTCCACTATAAAGCTTTCTACTCTTTTCATTTCCATGACTAAGACAATCCAACTATATTACCTCCAGTTTGGATATAAACCGCCATTAACCTTCATAGACACTAAATTAGCAGACAAAGCATATCTAAGAACATAGAGCCTCCATTTGACCCCTTAACCGTACAACTCTTTCTAGGACCTGAGAAAAGGCTCTACATCTCAAGTGTTATAGCTAACAACTAAGAAAGGTACCTAGGGAACTTACGGCGAGACCAAGATCTTTTTATGCTTGAAACAGTGGTGAGACGAGTTTGATCTATCCTTTGAGATTTAGGGTTTTGACTTCCAATCTATAGAAAATGATCGATCCAGACATGCATCATCGAACTTAACCGTCTATTCCCCCTCCTATCGTCACGGGTTTACTTTATTCGATCATTGTTTTTAGAAATGGTGAAAGTTAGAAACGCCGAATCGATCTAGACAAAGCTTAACTTCTCCTTCTTAAAAGAACAATAATAGACCAAAAGAGAACTTGGCGAACGAGAACGAGGTACAATCTTCAAATAACACCAAATACAGAGTAGCGATCACAAAGAGCTTCTAGATCTAAGGTTTTTTTGTTTGAAATTCAAAATCGCATTTTCCGTCGATCAGATAGAGAGAATAGAGCATTTTTTTCTTTTAATTTTTTTTCTCCCCGTCGTTTCTCGATTATATATTGCACATAGGCTAAATCATTCAATATTTCCATTAATGAACGACATGTGCAAAGAAGAGCGACGTGGTTTTCCCCTCCACTATAATTTCCAACTTTGTTCATTAACAAATTTATTGCATTCAACAACTAAAATAAGTCGTCGTCGTAATCATCATCATGGGGTGTCTTTTTTAATATGCACGTATGTATGTATTGTTGTCGCACGCGTGTGCTGCGCAAAGAAACCAAATCAAGAATTTGTTCATAAAAAGTCATATAAACACAAAAGAAAATGTTGTCTTTTCTTTTCTTTTTTGCTTTGGGTCTCATCATCTCATCTAATGTCCTTTTTGGACCCATCCTCTTTTTCTCATTTCCTGTTTTCTCATCTTCATAATTTTGTTCCCCACGTATGTTCGTGTGTCTTATCCTTAATACTTATAAGCATCCTTTTTATCAAAAAAATACTTATAAGCATCCTTTATTTGATAACATTGTCTAATAATTAATTTGTATTTTCTTTTTACGTTGCTACTCATGATCTAATAAAATAAAATTTGTTCTAGACCCACATGCATTCTATATCCAACACAATTAAAAACCTGAAAAAGGTTGCATTTCGTCATTTCTCATTGTATTGGGGTCATATAATCCCGTTAGCATTGAAGTAGAAAGGCTCATAGGTCGATAAAGCATAAATGGATATTACAGAGGTGAAAAATTAGGTTAATCATAATAATACACAATAATATTACTATACCATCAAATATGAAACGTAGTTCCAAAAATAGGTAACCCCAAAACTAAAAACAGTAAAAAAAAAAAAGAAAGGAAAAATGAGATCGTGGAGAACTGGTGTTTGTTGCTGTGTTCTTTCTTCTTCTATAATGACCAAAGTAGTAAAGGTACTTAAGCATCATCTTCCTTAACCCTAGAGGTCGAACCTGACGTCATACCAATCACCTGAGTATGCGTAAACCTCTGTAACTGTATCATCCGCGCATAGATTCCATCAGGATAGTTCTTGAGAAGCTGAGAATGCGATCCCTGTTCCGCGACTTTTCCATCATCGATCACCGCGATCACGTGTGCGTTCCTGATCGTAGAAAGCCTATGAGCCACGACGATGGATGTTCTACCAGAGCAAGCCTGGTCCAACGCTTCTTGGACCGACCTCTCGGACTCTGCATCAAGGGCGCTTGTTGCCTCGTCGAGCAGCATTATCTCTGCTTTCCTCACAAGGGCACGTGCGATTGCGATCCTCTGTTTCTGTCCTCCCGACAGCTGAACTCCTCTCTCACCAACATACGTCTTGTAACCCTCCGGTAACGCGGATATGAATTTGTGGGCGCTGGCTAGAGTCGCGGCTTGTATGATCTCTGCTTCCGTCGCGCATTCGTGCCCATATGCGATGTTTTCGTAAATGGTGGTTCCAAACAAGCACGGTTCTTGAGGGACTATAGCTATGTGTTTCCTTATGGATTTCAGATTGTATTTCCTTATGTCTTTCCCGTCGATCATGACTCGCCCTGAGGACGGTTCATAGAATCTCTGGATGAGGGAGATAACCGAGCTTTTCCCGCACCCGCTTGGACCCACGAGAGCTAGCGTCTTGCCAGCTCTAGCGCGAAGGCTAAGGTCACGGAAAATCTGGATGTCCGGTCTTGAAGGGTAAGAGAAATCAATGTGTTTGAGCTCGACTTCACCGCGGAGCCGGTCGGGGACAGGGGTGGTATCGGGATCATCAGGTTCAATCTCGGTCTTTCGGTCAAGAAGTTCGAAAACAGACCGCATAGCTCGGCCACCTTTGATGAAATCAGGAGCAAGTGTAAGCGTCTCTGCTGCACCGTTGGCTGAGACCATCAGAACCATGAAGACTCTTATGGTTTTAGAGAAGTCAGAGATGCCGTGTTTCACAAGCCACGACGCGTACCATAACCCTAGAGCATAAGATGCATAAAGACAGAACTGAGCAACGCCATAGCCACTTCCAGCGATCTGGCCTTTCCAGAAACAGCGTTTCAATGGTGGTTCGAGGTTTGCAGTGTAGAGACGAACAATCTTAGCCTCTGAATTGAAAGCCGCGACTGTCCTGACGTTAGCTATGGCTTCACCAGCGAGCTGCGTTCCCTTGGCATGCGCTGCTTCAAGGTCTCCCGAGAATCCAGTCATGAACATTTTCTGTAAGACTGTTGCAGCAACAACTACGGGGAAGACAGCGACGAGGACAAGTGCGAGTCTCCATTGAAGCACAAACCCGGCAGTGCAAGCTACGAGCATCAATGCTGTGTTCTGCACGATAACCGATATTCGATCTCCTATGGCGGATCTCACATTATTGGCATCAAGAGCTAAACGAGCTGCGATTCTTGCACTTTCGTTCTCTTCTTGATCAAACCAAGCCATCTCATTCTTGAGTACAGAGCTAAGCATCTTCTCACGGACTCTCTTGGTCAGATTCTCACCCACAATGTCCCAGAAAGAATGCTGAAGGGTGTTGAAGATAAGTGCTGCGGAAGATAGACCGATCAAGAGATAACAGTACTTGTCAATCTCTTTGATCATGTAATCGTGGTTCGGGTTGTAGTAGATGCTTAGCACTGCACTGAGGACATACGCAAAGAAGGCGCTGAGAGAACCGCAAATGACAGAGCCTACCGAACCGAGCAGAGCGTATTTCCATTCGGGAGCGTTCATTTTAGCTAGTCGCCAGAAGGAATTAGCTTGATCCTTGAAAGCCAGCTTCTCGTGTCGATAGTTTGGGTAGGAAGAAGCTTCAACGGAGAGGGTGAAATCAGAAGTTGAGAAATCCGAGAGCCTCCGTGAATACGGTGATCTTCCATACGATGAATTCCGAGCTATTATCGGCGAGCTTACCGAGTTTCTAGCACTGGACGGTCTTGCGCTACTTTTTCTTGCATTGTTAATGGCGGTTTCATGAGCAGCCTCTTGCATTCTGATAAGCTTAGCGTAGATTCCGGTTTCTCCCTTGGAGAAAAGCTCGTCATGGGTTCCAATCTCAGAGACACTTCCTTGTTGAAGCACAGCAACAAGGTCGGCTTTACGGATGGTAGAAAGACGATGAGCAATGATGAGAGTGGTCCTTCCAATCATGAAACGATCCAAAGCTTCTTGCACAAGCTTCTCTGATTCGGAATCTAAGGCACTCGTTGCCTCATCTAAGAGAAGTATCGCCGGGTTCTTCAACATAGCTCTTGCTATCGCTATTCTTTGCTTCTGCCCACCTGAGAGCTGCAATCCTCTCTCCCCTACCTGCCATTAATTCAATAAATAAATCTTACCACGGAGTTTATAATAATCCGGTAACAAAATTCTAGTGGGATAGTGGTTGCTGGTATTCAAGATAAAGCAGGAAGAAGAAAAAGAAAGCACATGAAACATCCAAAATTTCAACATCTACACACATGACTGAAACTACTTGTCTGGGTCACATGCGTTGTTGACCAAACCCATGTTACTCTTGTTATTAATGTTTTTTTCATCACCATACCCTTTTTGACTTTTTCAAAAAACTAAATTAATTAAATTATATATATATATATATAAAAAAAAGATTACCTGTGTGTCGAAGCCATCGGGTAGTTTGATGATAAAGGAATGAGCATTTGCGACTCGAGCAGCTTCCTCTATCTCGACTTGATCTGCGTCGGGACGACCTAAGAGTATATTCTCTTTGATAGAAGTCGCAAATAGTGCAGGCTCTTGGCTCACTAGCCCTATCTGTTGCCTTAACCATCTCAGTTTCAGCGTCTTCAGGTCCTGCCCATCCAGTAAAACTTGTCCTGCAACAGAAAAAAACGTTAGAACAAACAATGCTCGTGCAAAACCAAAAAAAAAAAACCTAAGTAAATTTTTGTTAACCTGAGGTAGGGTCGTAAAATCTCTCGATGAGCGAAACGACAGTGCTTTTGCCTGAACCACTGCTTCCGACCAAAGCTATGGTCTTGCCGGCGGGAACAGAGAGGGTGAAATCGTTAAGGATTTTAACATCTGGTCTTGACGGGTAAGAGAAGTTCACGTTTTTGAGCTCCACCAGACCTGTGACTGAGTCTAGCTCCACACCGGACTCGCTGTTGCGCTCGATGGTGGGTTTGTGATCAATGATTCTGAATATCTTTGCAGCAGCAACTTTTGCTTTCGCAAATGCAGCCATGCTCGGCGCCGATTGTCCCAATGCTCTTTAACAACAACAAAAAATAAAAACTCATGTCCATTAACAAAAACCGAAACGAGATGATAGTGATGAACAGAGACGACGGACGAGTGCTTACAAGCCACCGATCATGACGGCGAACATTGTTGCGATGGCGAGACCACCGTTGGTCAAATGGTGACGTACGAGGTACCCTCCGTACCAGAGCAAGAGAGCGTAGCAACAGAAGACGACGAAGTAAGTAGCACCAAGTCCCATTCCTTTGGCTAAACCTGTTTTGTAACCAAGTTTCTGAGCAATCTTCAAAGCTGATGAGTAAGCTTGTAAAGCTCTTGATTCTCCAACGAACGCCATCACGACTCTGATTTGCACCACTGTCTGCCATTTTTCAGAACCCAAATCAGACAAAAGAAAGAAAAAAGAAAAGATCATTTTGATGAATCGAATTAAGGAATTTTTGTGCACGCTACCTGTTCGACGATATTACCAGCTTGAGAAAGAGACTCTTGACTCTTGTTAGAGAGCTTGGAGAGAGTGGTGGTGTGGATTCCTCCGATCACAGCTATCAACGGAACCACCGCGAGTGTCACGAGCGCCAGTTGCCACACCGCCGTGAAACCCACGATGAATCCGGAAACAAAGGTAGCCATGTAATGGATGAAATTACCCAACTGAGATTTTCAAAGATACCAGATTAGATGAGGAAGAACGGGAAAGGAGATAAAAGAAATTATTGATCAGTGTGTTTTTTTACTTTCTCGCTAATGGCGTCTTGAACCATGACTGCGTCGGTGTTAATGGCGGAGACAACATCGGAGGTTCGAACTTCTGTGTCGAAGAACTGAATGTCTTGGTTTAAAGCTGCTTCCAAATACTTTATCCTCATCTTCGTCGTCTGTCTCTCTCCAGTCCACATCCAACACGAAATCTCTAACAGAAGAAAGAAAACCCGAATTATAAAATCGGTTCGAATCAAGAAAACAGAAAAATAGAGGATTTGTTTTTCACCTGCCCAAGAGGAAGCCCAGATTGCAGCACCAACTACTAGGAAGTAAAGAGCATACTGATGAAACAAGTTTCATCGATTAGTGTTTTCAGAGATTGAAGATGCAAAAAAAAAAAATAAAAGTGAAAGGAATAAAATCAGTACCTTGAGAACTTCTTGCATCATCTTGTCGACGTTGTTAGCATTGGAACCAAAGGAATTAACGAGATCGGCGAAGAATCGGAGAAACAGAGGAAGAGAGCAGCCATGGACGAAAGCACCAAGAGAGCCGATTCCCATCAGTAAGTAATCCAATCCGTCGGCGAATCTGAAAAGCTCCTTGAAGGCAACTCCAGAAATCTCCGCCTTTTTAGGCTCCTCCACCATAATTGTCGGGGGAGGTGAAGGCGGAGGAGGAGGAGCACCACCGCCATTATCCATTTCCGGGGGATGTTGAGGGAGAAGCTCAGTGTCTAGGTTTCGCGAGTTACTATTGTTGTCGGAGGAAGCTTCGGGGAGAAGCTCAATGCCTTGTATTTCGGACCAACGCCATTTTTCCACTGACTTTATTGCCTCTTCTTCCTGATCAGATTCTTGGGACATTTGTGTAGATGTTTTCCTACTTACCTTTATAGAGAACCTCAAAAACCAACAACAAATTTTAATTATTTATTTTAAAAATTCTTATCAATATTTTTATTTCGAAAAATGTAAACTTATGCCCAATAGCTTCTTCTTCACAACACTAAAAATATTTTATAATCTCATTTTCGTTTTCCTCAGCACCATCTCCCTTCCAGTATTCCGTTTCTTATTAATTATTAATTTATTTTCTTACTGTTACTATCTATATTCAACATGCAGAATACCAAATAAGTCAAAGTAACATAAACCATTAAATGGACAACTAATTTCTCTTCTTATTTGTTAACTCTCTTCTTATTTGATCTGTCAATTTCTATATCTATCCTCTTTTATTTTATTTTATTGTAAAGTAAATATAGAGATTACCAAAATTAGATTCTCGTGTAGTGATTTTCAACCCACGCTTGATTTGTTTGACATTGTTATTTATTTTTTTTCCTTTTCCACATTTGTTTCCATGTTCTTGGATCCGTTTGCTTAGTGGGTTTTTATTTTGTCATAAAATTTTATTTAGGTGTTTATTATTGTTTTTCTATTCAATTTCTTGTTGCGTAGAAAACAGAGAAAGTGACAGATGATGGAGAGAGAGAGAGAGAGTCCGACATAGAACACTGTTCTGAAATGGAGATAAGTTTTTTGACTCCCAACAGCTTTTCCTCCTCTTCATTCCTCTCAAATTTCTTATTTTTCCCAACTCTGAACTATTTTTACCCTTTTAATACAAAAACAACATTACAAAAAGAGAAATGAGGTACCAATGAAACAACATATTTATATATATAGCATCAAATACCAAAAAAAAAAAAAAAAAATACACTCACTAGTCACTACCCCTTCTTTTCTTTTTAATTTTATTGACCAAATTAGGTAGGTACAATTATTACCGATTATGATTGTTAGATCTTGAAAATGTGTCCAGTAGTCATGATCCACATCACCAACTCTATAAAATTACACGAGTAATACCATTTTGTTATAAATTTTACTTTATGAACAACATTAGCATATACATTTATGTGCCAATGTGTTCAGTAGTCATAAGACCACATTCCATGAAGATTCAATTTCTCTCTTTGTTTGACGGCCATGAAGAACCATTTATTTGATTATGTAATTTCATTTTATTAGCTTGTAGAAAATCTGAATGCTGGGTAAAATCCTATTTACATTTTAGTGTTAAACGGTCGACGTTTACAAAATTCAATGTTGCTGAACTTTCGTTTTCTAATTTTTATTCTCTTAAAATGAGATCAAGTCATCAACCACTTAAATGCTATCGCTAAAAATACAACTAGTCATACAAAACTCTACAAAAGTTATATTTTGGAATAAAAGTCCCTTTGTTTTGAGTAATAAGCAAATTTTGGTGTTGAGTTTGTTGGACATTAAATTATGATATAGTACACAATTGTATTTTTACTAACAGCAATTTATTTTCTTTCTTTGAGATATCACATTGCAAAGTGTTTAAGAAGAGACATCCTCTATTCATCCTTATAATCAATTTGTGTTTTTATCCCAATGTTTAAGAATTCACTAGGCGGTAACTAATCGTTCGGTAAAGCCTAGCAACTAAGCGGATTAATCGGGACCTAGGCGTTAAGAAATTAATAATATTAAACTTATTAGTTATTACATGTATAATAGAAATGTGTTTGGTAGTTTTTACAGGGCTGGGACTTCGGTTAGTTCCGGTTCGGTTCGTCGGGTTTTCGGTTTTCAAAATTTTCATAGAGAAATTAATAAATGTATTAAGCCCAAAGTCTTTATACGTACCTTTTAATGGGCCATAGTCCAATTAATTAAAACTATACTGACTAATATGAAACGGTGTGTTTCACTTGTCTTATTCATAAAACCCTAGAACAGAAGAAAATATTGCAAAAGTGATGACGGCCGCCTGTTGCAGAGATGTTCTTACATCGTTGAGCTTTTCATCGCTGTCAATCCTTTCAACCCTGAGAAAACTTTATCTAATCAATTTTTTTCCTTTTTAGTTATTTTTCGTTTTTATGATTTGTCAAAACGACAACGTTTTCGGTGGACCGATTTCTCCGATTCGACCGATTTAACCCGATTTGGCCCGAGTTGTACCGCCTGAACTGGACCGGCGATTTGAAGCAGCGATTAGATGAAAATCGCGGTGGGTCTTATTTTATAGCACCTAGGCGCCGCCTAGACGGGCGGCTAGGACGATTTTTAGAACACTGTTTTTTCCTATCTATTTTCTCACTTATTTTTTCACAAAGTTTAAATATTTTCAATCAAAGTTGATATCTTTCACTAAAATATTATATATTTTTCTTTCCAAAATACCTCAAAAAGACCAACCCTTATATAAGATTCGACCTTTAAGAGATGTATGGTCTAAGACCATTGTTTTCTTTGTATCTATAAGAAAACTTTCATTGCTCCTTCTATATAAACTCTTTTTCAGTTATTCTTAACCAAACTCCACCAACAAACTAATCTTTTATTCTCTTCCACAAAACTTCTCCATAAAAAGGCATAATACTATGAAGTCAACATAAATTTCTTCCCTTATGTTTCTCAAGTTCTTTGCCAACTCTTGATATTTGTCTTGTGGTCTCTCTTTTATTTTTATATTCTGCTGACAGGAGCGTCGGAGAATCTTAAAAAAAACACATCTCATCATATTTTTTCGGAGACTTCACATAGGCAGTATAATTGATCCATGATTAACCAAACCTTGCTTTATATACTACTCCAAGTCGACCCAGTCTCATCACTAGCCGACCCCGCTCTCGAAGATCTCACCCTGGAGCGTTTAAGGTTCACCCGCAGTGTACCTACAATGATACAAGTTTGAAATCCACCTAACTTATGATCAAGAGTTTACAAGCTACACACGTGGAGAATGAATGATGGTAGAGATGGGATAAAAAAATTTTTACTGATTATACGAACACTTGAATCTACAATTGATTGATCCGTAAATCACACAAGAATATAAATCCTCAATAGACTTGTAATGAGAAACAAAAAAAAGGCTCGCTTTTGTAATGAAAAACAAATATTTCTAATTAATTGGTATTGTACAATGAAGAAGGTAGTGAGTTTATAAAGTTCATGATATATCTATATACAAGCTAATGGTAAAAAAGGACCAAAATGAAAACAAATATATAATGGTGGCATATGGTTGTTAAGGATGTTTTGGCTAAAAAGGAAAACTCACATCTTAATAGCATGATATTATCTTTATAAAACCATGTGGAATATCTCATATCCTTGTGTCAATTTCTTGTAAGATGGAACTAGTCGTTGAGTTTGAAGGGAAATGATTGTGCTTGGGTTTAGACATGATAAGTGAGGGAAATAGTGGATCTTCCAGATCTTATGGGTGATTTTGCATCTTGAGAGTCTCTAGATGTAGTAGATATTCTTCAAGCCGCCACACATTACATTGAAGTCTCTTTCAGAAAGTCCCAAATAAGGTATGTCTATAAGCCTTTGAGTATTAAAATCAATTTATTACAAGTCTGAGCTTATTTTCATGTAATTCCAACTCGTTGTGATCCTATGATGGCTTAAGATTATAGAACATGGCGGTTTATAGATTAAGTCTTTCTGGTTTGGTTGCAACCCTCCAAAAAAGGCGCCTACGTCTAAATTGTGTAAGTTTGGAATCACTTGGCTTGAGAATTGAATACCTCCTTCATGAAAACTGATCTTGGGGTCACTTTGACGTGTTCCCTGGATGATCTGAGACTATTTTCTAAGTGAGTTCAAACTCTGAATCGAACAATGCCCATAGGTCTGTAGTCTGAATAACCCGCTTTGTAAATTGGTCTAACCTCTTATTGACTTAATTCTATTTTGATGTGACTCTATACTGAGTCAATTTTTGGAATAAGCTCGTATGTTCCTGAAATCCTCTTTGTTCGTTCGGTATATTTCAGGAAATACACATGTGTCTTTGTCGGACCCCATGCAACTCGAGTGGCAAGTTTTTTTTAGCTCCAGTTCAACTGTCGGTCTGATAAACTCATCACAGAAACAGCCCAACCGAACACAAGGTGACTTAATCATGTTTTCAAGAATAATAGCCTCACTAAAGGTCCATTCAAGAGGCAAAGGCCTAGATCTCGAAGGACGTGGAAATTTTGCGTATTCTATTTGAAATAAATTGGCGCATGAAAAAGGAGTATTTTTCTGAGAATCATACAAATCTTGTCGTTAAAACCACATCCTCACCATGAGGACCAACGAAGAACAACTACATATATATATATATATATATATATGCATAAAGACTTTTCTCCAAGAGGAATATAAGAGGGCTCAGGGCTTGCCCACGATAGGAAATGTTGACCCTTCTAGAGGATCGGCAAGGGATAAGCGTCTTTGATGCCTCCTCATTACACTCGATCTCTTTCTCACTATCGGTGAAAGCATCCATCTATGAGAACGTCTCCAATACCTTTCATAGTAAGTCAACTTATTGAAACCCTGGTGTCAGCATCCACCTAACAGATGGGCTCAACGGCCCCCATGCAAGGTAAAGAAAGCATGGTGTCCTAACCTTCAAACAAAACCAATATAGCTAAGAGAAAAAAAGGGGAGACGTTACCCAGATCCCACTACCGGTTCTTGTAGACTAGGAAGGACCAATGAAGAGTTACGGGTAGAACAAAATTTGAACACATGGGCCACTTTAAGAGACACTCTTGGAAAGTCACCATCAAAAGAATAGGTAACACACTTTCCTTACCCGCGACCTCTGAGCGACAAGACACCCATTATATGGCCGGACGAGATGTATGTCATCATTCATACATTGCATGATACAGTTAAAAATTACGTTTGCCGTTTTAGCTTGGAATTGGCATATATAGCCAAGTCCAACCCTTACACGGTCTTCAGTCTTTAGAAGTGGACTTTTTCCTAATACCCCTTTCTATAGAAGAATGCTGCTTATCATTCCTTGAACTTTAGAAGATGCCATGGCAGAGACATGCATGGAGATTGAGTGGGAAGCAATTTATTAACACGACCATTGTAAGCAACAAGGGATGGGGTTTCGCATGAAAAGTGGAAATTCCTGTGGAAGACCAAAAGACGACTCTTTGGCGAAGCAAACATTAATGGGGAGGGGGGCAGACCCTAATCTTGCAAATTAGGTACGCTATGGAAGCACCGAGTGGCATGGGACTGAGGAGCCGACATACCAACAGAGGAGGGCATGACTCCGTTGAGAAGCAAGTGGGGATTGGTCCCAGAAGACGTTGTGCAATACGAGAGTCATCCACAACTGGTTTGCACCCTCAAAAACATGAGGGTCCTCACCGAACCAGACGCTAAAAAGCGAGGGAATAGCTTGATCCAATACGATTCCCATCAAATTGAAGGCTACAGTACAAAGAGTTTTATCAAAACACGAATCAAGACTCAAGACCTAGAGATGAAGAGGTCATTAGGCGGTATGACATCCTAATTGTAAAAATTAATCTTTAGAAAGGGAAGGGTTGTGAATGTTAAAAAAAATATATCTGTTCACTCTTACAAGTCTCCTCTCCATTAATGTAGTCTTCGCTTTTGTTTTTATTTTATTTTTCAATTCGTTCTAATTGTTTGTTTTTAATTTTATCACAGTTACTTTATTATTAATCATTAACAAAATTAGAAGATGATGGGGTTCACATTAACAGACACCTGGTAAGCAAAAACGAATCTAACCGGTTTAGTTTAATTTATATGGAAAAACGAAAGTTCTGTGATAGTGAATTATTTTTGTGATTATTTAATAAAAAGAAATAGTAGGAAAAATCAGAGTCAGAGTAAGACACTGTGGTACGGAAAATAAATAATATATAATGAAAGCCATATTTTATGGGAAAGGAGTTCAGCTGCTTTAATCACGCCTCTAGAGATCCTAATTTAAGTGGTCTCCTCATTTTCTTAAGTTTGTTCTTTAAGCACTTCTTTTTTTTTATTGGATTTTTAGTGAAATTTTTTTTCAAGAAAAGATAGATTGTGAAAAAGACTTCTCAATAAAGGATTTAACAAAAAAAATTTTCAAATTTAGTTCTGTTAATATTTTAAACTCTTCGACTGTAAAATCGTCAAAGACTAAACTGATGTTGTTAAATCAAAACACACAATTTTAAGATCGATCGTAAAAAAACTTCTCAATTAAAAATTTAATAGAAAATCTTCTTAAATTTAGTTCCGTTAATATTTTAAATCATTTGTCTATAATGTCGTCAAGAATTAAATGGGTGCCGCTAAATCAAAACACATTATTTCATTTTTGTAAAAACTATTTTGCTTTAGTATATACGTTAAATATTTCTATGCTCGAACAAAAACATTAAGTGATACAATACGAAAATAATAGTAAGATTGGTTTTTTTCTCCATGTCATGGTTCGAACTTTATAAAACTTTATACACCCTAAACCCTCTTCTTTTAGAAACTTAAGTGAGAGAATATTGTAATGTTGGATTATCAATTGAGTTGATATGTCGGATTAAATATGATAAAAATGAAATATATATGGAAAAATCAGAAGAAAAAACGCATAAAACTTTCATCGGCTAGGGTTTTCACAGGTAGAATTTGACTCATAGAAAACTTTATTTCATTGCCCTTCTGACTTATATTTGAACGGAGAAAAATGTGTTCAATGATGTTAGAACTGTGGCATGAAGAAGCAAAACCAGTCTTTCGACCATTGTGTTACAATATCACTTACTATTTTTGTTCGAACATAAAAATATTTAACATATATATTAAAGAAAAATATTTTTTACAAAAATAAAACGGTGCGTTTAGATTTAGCCGCATCTGTTTTGTTTTGTTTTTGACGACATTATAGACCGAAGGTTTAAAATATTAACAGAACTAAATTTTATGGATTTTTTTCGTTAAATTTTTCATTAAAGGATTTGTTTTCAATCGATTTTTATAGAAATTTTTCATTAAAAATAAAAATATTTTTGCAAAAATAAAACGGTGTGTTTTGATTTAACTGCACTCGTTTAGTTTTTGACGACATTATAGACTGATAGTTTAAAATATTAATATAATTAAACTTGTGAATTGTTTCCGCTAAATTTTTAATTGAAAGTTTTTTTAACAATCAAATTTTTTTTAGGAGATTTTCACTAAAAATCATTTTTTATTACAAAGAAATTCGTAACTTTGTTTTTCTATTCTAAAACTTTTTTGTCAGAGTTTATCTCAACTTCTTAAATAATAGCAAATAAACTAAATTTCGTAAAAAAAAAACAATAGCTCATTGTTTAGAACGCCTAAAAAATGTCAAACACAATAATAGGGTATACGTAGATGTATGTAACCTATAGTTTGGGTAAAATAAGTTATCAAATTTACTTTCTTGTCGCAGAACCTTCAACAAGTTTTTTTTTGGTTTTTTTGTTTTTGTTTTTTTTTTGAATGTTAACTATGTTTTGACCTATGTACTATTATATATATATATATATGTGATTTAATATATTAGATATCGTTAAAAAATTATTTAGTCATCAAATATATATCATAGTATAGTAGAATTAGTAAACATATAATTGAATTCGAAATTGATTTATTTATTTAAAAAATATTTGTTTTTTTGTAAGCAAAAATATTTAAACTTAAGAGTCTTTTTAATAAAATCTGAGATCAGTTTACAATTAATTATATAATTAAATAGTTTGATGAATGGTTTTGTTTAATTATAATGGAAAAACCAATATTTTGGCTGATTTCAGTTAAGGTTTATATGGTTTCTATGATTGGTTAATATTTTTTTATTTTCAAACTTAATTTAAAATATGAATAGTTATAGGTTAATAAATACAATAAAAAGTGTTAGATATTTTGGATTTGAAATATTCTTTCTACAGTTTAAATTTTGATTGAGTAGAAGATATCCTCATATTTTGATTTAATTATAAACGATTAGATTTAAATCCTGCAAAATTATTATGTTATCTATTTTAATAATTAATTAATTCTCTTTAAATATTGAACGAACTGATCACTATCAATCAATCAATGACTAACAATGGTGAGAGAAATTGGTGGATTTGGTTTGATCTAAAAGGCGAGAGTTTTTTTTTTTGATAAAAATTAAATTTATTACCCAAAGGAATAAATATACAACCAAAATTTAATACATCACTTTAACCCTAAAAAAAAATAAAAAAGAGCAAAGGAGAAACTACAAGGACCAGAAACAACAAAGCTAGTGGTAAGAAAACCAAATAGCTGACAAGTCATTGAAGGCTTTATTGCCTCTTTGATTCAAGATTCGATCCCGCACACACCGATCAACAGACCGGAAGAGCAACTGAGCTGATTGAGAAGAATTCTGATGAACTCGATCATTACGTTCCTGCCAAAGAGAGTATACCACATACTGAACCACCAAGCATTTAAGGATCCGCTAAAAGGCGAGAGTTGTTCACACTTATGTTGAGAACGACCATTTGAAGAATAAGTGTTGGTCTGATTCGTTGCATGAGCTACAAAGGAAAAAAAAATTAACAAGCACTTTAAAACCCTAACGGCGGAGCTGATCACTCGTCATGAGACAACCAATACATGCTAACCAGTGGAAAAATGAGAAACGAGCTATTCCTAACTTGAACCAAAGAGAAACATCCCAAGGCTTAGTAGAAGAAGCACGTCTGATCCCATGTTTGAGATGTTTGAGAAACCTCGTTAAAACCTTCCTAAAATTTTCCTCCTTAAAGACTGAATACTTTTCCCTTGTGGCATCAGGTAGATACAACATGGCGATGATGATGTGTAGTTGTTCAACTTATGGTGGTCTAGCTGTTGGTAGCAGCCTATAACACCGAGGATAAGCATTGGAAACACATGATTCGTTTTTAATCCGCATATTCTTGGACCATATTTTGCCAGTAAGAAATTAGAGGCTTCTATTCACACCAAAAATCTAATTAGAATACAAATTTTGTCCCATCCTTGATAGAGTAACAAATAAATTCTTTTAACGACAACTTCATTTCTATAAATTTTCTTACATTCCAAGATAGTATTTGAGAGCTTTTCAGTTAACCAACAAATTTTACTAGTAAAGATATTTGAGCCCAATCACCTACCCATAACGAGTTTGATCTTGAGAAAAGATTTCAAACTTGTTTAAGTTGGACGACATTAGTTGAAAGCTTCAAAATACCGGATGCTCATATGATCTTCTTCTAGGATTTCAGACACCAATCCAAACAACTTAGCTCCCTTAGTCCCTTTGCACTTGTTGTTGCAGTATTCAAAAGAAACGCCATACAATCAATTAATTTTTTTTGTTAAAGGCCTTAGGCAGTATAAAACTTTGGCTCCAAATTTTCAATTTTCCATAAGTAACAGAGGTAACTACTTTTTCATACACATATACTTCACAATGCAAGAGTTGGGATTACCCGTAATCTTCTCAATGAATGGCTAGAGAGTGGATAAAAAGTTTCAGTCAACTAAAGGGCAGACCAAAGTATTGGAAATCACCCTTGTTTGATACCAATTTTGTTCAAAGATATAATTAACCTTAGCTTTTACATAACCGAGATGAAGAGCTCTGATGTTTTTGCGGTCATGCCTACTCTCAAATTTTTAGTGGTGGGCTACATATCCCTGCGTGACCATTCTTATTAAATGAATTCGGTGACGCCAATGTCGCCAAAATACAGTGTCACCCTTGCTCTTTTATCTTTCCCTAAAAAAGCGGCGGTTCTCTTCCTCTTTTATTTATTCTTTCCAATTTTATTTTGTGCCACCGGGTCTTGTTGTTGCGTTACCCAAACGGACACGAAGATAAGTCATCCTCGTTATGTTGTTACCTCATTATTCATTACGACCGACTCTAGATTCATGAAATTTTAATTGTTTTTCCGTTAATTTTCTAGAAAAAAAATTCACGACGATAAGATAGTTTAAGTTTTAGTACAATCAGAAGATTTGGGTCGTAGCTTTGTATTTTTCTAATGGATTCCACCATCATTGCAATTTTCTCACTATTCTTCGACGTTGCAACCTTCGTTCGCTGGAGTCTCTGTTTCCAACACTTCAATCATGCCCACTGAGGTCCAAAACATTAACTATGGGAATCAGAAGAGTAGGCCATAAAATAATGAAAAAGGAAAAGGAATTAGTAAGAAGAAAATAGCATCAAAGACCATCTTAAAGAAACACTCTTCCTTAAACACATGAGAATCCATGCGAAGTTGTTAAGTCTCAGACTTGTCATCACATAACCCATTTTTTACCATTGGAAATCACTCTATCGATTTATGATTTTCAATTTAAGAGAAAAATGGGAAGATAGACTTAAAATCAGGCTTGATAATTAGATTTAACGAAACTTTAACGTTGACCTAAATCATATCTAATTCTGTAAAATAAATATAAACTTGGGAATTTAATTTGCACATACCATACAGATTAAATTTACCAACTACAAAAAGTTGAAAACTTAAATGAGCATTTTTTGAACAATGTTTTTCTTCTCCAATTATAGAGGTTAAAATCAATTATCCAGTAGGAATATAGATATAGTACGTATGTCATGACAAATAAAATAAGGTCAAATGACAATACACTAAAATTAGCCTGGAAACTCGAATTGGTACATAGGACACTCACGTAAATAGAAAGTAGTAATAAATTGGAGAACCAAACTTTTTTTTATACACCAAACATTTTTTTTTACACCAAACAGTTTCTTTAATTTGTTTAGAAACTAGAAAGTAATTTCCGACCCTTCCATTTGTATTCTAGTCGGTCCTCTCTTTGCATTTAGATCTGAACGTAGAAATAGATGTCGTGTCCGTGAGAATATGAATGCAAATATCGATTTCTATATGCAAATGCATACGTTGACTTATCCTACCTCTATTCATATTGATTTTACCACATGTAATTGATGATTATTTAATGTGACTAGGTTTTCTTTTTTATTTATTTTTAAAATCCTAAAGTTTCAAGTAAATTTGCTAAATAGTTTTATGGTTTAAAAGATAAATATCCGTGCTACACCGCAGATTATTCTTATGTTTTTTTCTAGTAGATATAATATCATATGTTAATGTAATTTATAATTAGATAGTTATGGATGATAGAGGATAATTCAATTGAATCTATTCATTTTTGCATTTACCATTAGAAAAAATTGATACCATAATTTTTATTGACATTATGATGTTTGATGTTTATGATATGTTATTTGTGTCAAAATTTATGTTTAAGCTAATTTTTTTTTATGTTTGGTAGTTATAAATTTAACCATGACCATAGAAAATCTACATACAGTAAAACCTCGGTAAATAAATACTCTAGAAATTAATAAACTCTATAAATTAATAAATTTCTCCTATCCCGAGTCGGACCAGTGTAAAATTTAACAAAATTCGATAAGATAATAAGATAATAAGATAATAATTTATTAAAAATCCCTATGTAAATATATAATCCCAATAATATCATAAATTAATAATGATGTATATAAAGTTATACATACATAAAATATTATGAAGAGTTCAAGACGCGATAATTGTTTCTTTACGTGTAACCACCTCGAAAGGTGAAGTAATATCATCTTCAGTCTCACGATTCAACATTAGCGATTGGAAAACATGATTATAAAAAAGAAAATGTAAAAAATTTAAAATATATTTTTCATGAGTAAGTACTAAAAATTTATCCCTCTTTAAATTAATAAATTATTAATTTCTCGATAAATTAATAATTATTAATTTCTCGATAAATTAATACCTCTATAAATTAATAAATTTTTCCGGTCCCAACATTATTAATTTATAGAGGTTTTACTGTAGTCGTAAAAATCACAAAACATATTCTCTTTTTCTTTTAGGTTTAAATGACTCTGTTATTTTTCTTCTTCGCAACTTTTTGAGTTTGTGATTCTTTCTTTTGATTCCTACATACTATCTCGGACAACTCACCGATGACCATTTTTTTTTTTTCGATCTAACGTTCAACTTTTTAGTCCGGCTGCTTGGGATCTTTTGGGGCCCTTGTTTTGATTTTAGGTTCTTTATCATTTTGTTACTCATTTTCACTCCCATTTTTTATTCATCTCCTCGTGAATCTTTTATATGGAAACACCATTAGTTCCTTCAAAATGAATTATATTCCTTCGAAATAATTTTTTTTTTTTGAATTTTTTTGAATTAAATTCTTTAGCAAAAGAATCGTCAAGTTTTTGGGTTAGGTAATAATCATAAAAAAATGAAAAAATATTTCGACTTGTACCAAATTTGAGAATATATTGATAGTAATGATGACTTCATTGATAGTAATGATGACTTCATTGATAGTAATGATATGGCAAGGCTGGAAAGACTTGGTTTTGTTATTATAGTATTGATTTGCTACATAGTTCACTGCTATATAGTGCAGTCACCTATAATTCTTATATTTTTATCCGTTTGCTATGAATTAAGTAGATGAGATGACTATTATGAATTTCTTTTAAACATATAATTCTTTAATTATCTTCCTTTAAAAATTTGCAAATATAACTTAAATTTGACATAAAATAAGCATTAGGTACTTTCTCATTTCTCTTTCAGTAGACTATGATTTTATCAATTAAGACGATCACACACTTGTTCAAGTGTTGTGGGAAGACATTGTTCATCATTTTCATAAGAACGACAGGGACGTTTACCGTATCGCGTTCGGAAAATCGTCCTCTAAATATCTTTCTCATCTTTTGGAATGTGATGATACCCTAATGCTAAATTAATCTTTGAAAACCATGATGCACCCGATCACCTTGTTCAAACGGAAATTATCAATACAAAGTCTTAAACTCTAATCCTTCTTCTTGACAAAAAGACTAGTGCTCTTTGATAACACCTTGTTTTACCGATTTAGTACTTCTTCGGGATATGTTTAAGGTATTTTCAAAGCACTTAGATAACATTTGATGTGTTTATTTTGCTTTTATTGCATATTTATTATTTTGGAGGTATATTATTGGAATTGGAAACACTCAAGAGCCCAATGTAGTCAATATGGTCAAAGAAAAGACATGTGTAGATCGTTCAATTCTTAAGCATCGATCTATAAATGAGGTTTGATCAACACTTACAAAAAAAAAACAAATGGACCACATAGACAACACATTTACACCGGGAGTTTGGCTTCAATTCGGAAGCCTCCAAATGCTATTTAAGACTTAATCTATGCCAAAAGATATATATATATATATATATATATATATATATATGTTATTTTCTACGTCCAATTCGTTTCGAGTTGATTGGGTCTATAGTTATTGATGTGTGAATTGTTTTCATCCTAAAATATTGCAGGTGTAATTATAAAACTTAAGTTATCGATCCCACTTAGAACCTATTGTTAACAACGAATTCAAAATTTCGAACTAGTTAAAGAAAGGTAAAACGATTTGAAATTGAAATAACAAAACTAATACTAATATGGTTTAGATCAGTGGATGATGGATGCTAAACCTAGGGTTGTAATCACATGAAACATAGATAAAGCACCAGTCAACATTCAACAATATTTCAGATTCTATAACTCAAAACACTAGTATGTAAAAAAACTATTCTTGTAGAATTTACCTATGACATAACAAATAGATCAAAAATATCTTTGCAAACCTATGAAAGCTAGTTCATGTAGTGAATACAACTATGATCAGTTCATAATCTCCCTAGAACAAATTCTTCTAGATATAAATGATTTTAGGTTCGTGGAACAAATCTATTTGAATCAACTTATTTAAATACATACTCTAAGTGATCAATTGAGAGCATGCATGGAGAACAACTCTAGCAGAGAAGCTTAATGACTATTTCATGTCAAAAAACAAATTTATAAATCCATAATAACCATTGAAAACTCTACATATAGAAAGAGAACTACTTACATATATGGTAAATAAAACAAAAATCATAATGTACGAAATACAATTCATAGAATATAAATAAAAAAAACAGAGGTTCGTAGATGTAAACTATTGGAAAAGACAAAGAACAAATCTCTTCCTTCAAACTCTCAAATGAAGCTAGTGAAAGAAACCTTAAATTTGTAGGTGTGAAAGTAATGGAAGCACAATCTCTTTTGTCTTTGAAAACTAGGTTGTGTAAGCCTAATAGACAACCTAGGGCCACAAAAAAATTATAGGAAAGTATTTGGGAAAAATACGAATACTTTATGTTTGTTCCAGAGCCCCGTCGGTCGACACCAATCTTTTCACATGTCCAGTCAAAAATGTCTTCAATAAAACATGTATAGATTGAGCTCTATACATCCAGATGCCATGATTCAAATTGGAGATGAAAGCTAACTTCTATACCTTTCTTTTGGTATGTGGCTCATCTCCTGGTTCATTTATTCAGTTGTCCAACGAATGCCAAACCTAAGCATCTACCTTATCGATTTTGTTGTAAATCACTCCAATTGCTCTGAATCGTCCTTAGAAGACTTTATGTTTGATCCGGAGCTCTGTCGGCCGAAACCAAATCGTGTCGGTCGACAGATATAATTACAGTAACACGTGCATAACTTTAAATTCATACATCCAAATGACGTGATTCAAATTGGAGATGATAGCTAACTTCCATATCTTTCTTTTGGTATGTGGCTTGTCTCATAGTTTATCCTTTAAGTTTTCCAAGAAATGCTAAAATTTTGGAACTCAGATTTGCCTCTGCATCTCTCTTTATCGGTTTTTCTCCAATTCACTCCAATTGCTCTGAATCGTCCTTAGACTTATAAAACCTGTAAAACATCTAAAAGACACTAAAATGACTTATGAAAGCGCATGTATCATGATAAAAAAACCATGATACATCAGTTATCAATATATAAAAGTTTTCGTGAAAGGTATAAGAACTGCCAACTAAATGGGATAGATTTACGCCCAAGAAAATTTGGCCCACGAGCATCACTGACCCTAGTTTGATCAATTTAAGGAAGTAGTTTGATCGAACTGCCTTCTAAAGCCCAGTTCGATTTGAACTGGCTCTGCAATTTGTTCTTCCCCGTTTCGTCCATGTACTCTGTTATATAAAGTCACCTTTTATCTTCATAATTTCTTATCCGATGAATTTGGTTTTACCTCATAAACTTAGTTAAATTACTTTTCTTTTAATTTTTTAGTAGTAGTCTTTAGAGCTTAGAATCCCACTAGTTACGATTATATTTTTCAATACAAGTTCTTTATTTATGTCCGAGTAATTCGTTTAGTTGGTGATTAAAGTTCTAGGGGAACTTCTGGAGACATCTGTTTAGAGTGAAACTCTTGCCACCACATTTAATTATTAGCCTCCAGTTATGGTTTGTGGTTTATGTGGTTTTTTTCTTTTTTCTTGGGATTGCTAATGATTTTCTTGGCTATAAATACATAACTTTAATATCTCTTTTAGTATCCTTTGTGTTGTCAATAATATTCTCTTATTTTTTCTATAATTTATATCATTGTTTTTATGTTATATTTTTATTAGGAGGGTTCAAAATGGTAAAATCGAATTGATCTAAAATGAACTGATCCGATCAAGATCAATATGGATTGATATTAGTTATACCAATTTAACCGTTTGATAATCGTTTTATGAAAACCGGTGGACACAAATATGGTTGAGTTTCTAAATGATTAAAACTAAAAAATTGATGATCTTATACGTATAATAAAATAGCAGTACTCTATAGTAAAATTACATTTAGAATCATATAATTTATGTAAAATTAGTGTTAGTACTTAATCTATAAAACTTTATATAAGTTTTATGAGATTCATATTCGTATTTGTTTTTCTTTTGCTAAATGCCTTATTATAAGTATGACCTTATAAGTTTATGGCATCGGACATGACCCATTGTGGTAAATTTGGTCAAAGAAAAGACACATGAAGATCGTTTAATGCTCAAACATCAATTTTTAAATGAGGATTGCTCAACACTTACAAGAAGACCAAAGGGATGATGGAGAAAACACATTTAAACTGGGAGTTTGGCATTAGTTGGTGATGAGGTCATCAAACCAGTAGCTGAACCGGAGGTCAATAAAACCCACCATTCAAACCACGTGGAGCCAAGCCATGCCCAAAAGTTTAAGGAGACCTATGAGCCTTGTAATGACCAAACAAATTTCACTATCAACTATTTCAGCTCAGAGACTACTTGTACTACATTCTTAGCTCAACTAGAAAGCTCCTCGAAGTTGAATCCCAAGATAATTTTTCATGAAGGAGATACTCAGTTCTCAAGTCGAGTGATTCCCAACTTATCCGATTCGGACCTATGCACGCTCTTTGAAGGATTCCGACCAAACCAAGTAGAATTAAGATATAAAACAAGTTTTAATGAAATCCTAACCCATCAAAGACTCAATGGAAGTTGGATTCATGCTAAAACCAGTTCTGGTTGAGAAGTTATTCAAGTTTTAAACCGGAGGATCCTCGGCTTGCCTTAGTTGGAACATTGAAGAATAAAACCCAAACAATCACATTTATTTCATTATGAGAACGTGATAAAGCCTATCTACATGATCCATAACATCCCAAAGGAATACCACTTCCTCACCAAGTTGTCTAGATACAAAAAACTTCTCAATTTCCTTATTTGGTCAACAATCAAGAAATAATGGCCATATCAATCAAGCCTTTGATTATTTTTCTTTTATGTAATAAGAGCCTATATAAGCTCATTTACTTCTCATTGTAAACACTACATTTTGATCAGTAAAATTGTTTGTTTTTGATTTCGCCAAAGTCATGTGCTTCTTTGTCTCGAGAGATAAGTCCGAGCCTAGAGCATCCCCTTGAAGTATCATCAGGTTTTCACACCTTTTGTTGTTCAATTCGATCCACCCTCACTCCATCCTATCCCGGATAAGCTAGAGAGGTCCTCAGACCAGCTAGCGACCCAACCATCTTTTGGCTCAAGGCTTTTAGTCAAGCCCATATTAGTTTTGAAGCCTCCAAATGCTAGTTCAAGACCTAACATATACCCAAAACATATATATGGCTGATATCTCCGACGTTCAGTTCGTTTCAAGTCGATCGGGTCTACAATTATCAAAATATGTAAGTTTTCGAGAGGGGTATTAGAAATTTCAAGCAAAAGGGGCCAGATTCAAGCCCATGAAAATCTGGTCTAGGGGTAGTTTCTACCCTAGTTGGATCAAACTGAGGAAGCAGTTCAATCGGTTTGTCTTCCAAACCCCAATTCGACCTGAACTGGCTCTACAATTTTTCTTCTCCATTTTTCCCATGAATTTTTTGTTATAATGCCCCTATGTATCTTCATAAGTTCTCATCCTCTAATTTTGGTCTTACCTCAGAAACTAATTAAATTACTTTCCGGATAATGTTTTAGTAGTACTCTTTTGGGGTTAGAATCCCTCTGTTACGATTATGCTTTTCAATAAAAGTTCTTCGTTTATGTCAGAGTAGTTCTTCTAGTTCGTGATTAGGGTTCTAAGGGAACCTCTTCATACATTTGTTTCAGGTGAAGCTTGTTGATGCATGGGTTCTTCTTTTAATTATTTATAATTAAAAGTTTCACAACAGTAAATAAGTAAAAGATTTTTCAGATATTTGGAACAAGTCTTTATTGATGATCAGACAAATACAAGGTATGAGTTTGATATGCCGAATTTAATTTAATCTAAGAGATGAAGATGGTATGCTCGGAGCAATTGCTTAGTCCCCCTCTCAGATTTCAGATGGGTTTTCTAGGGGTAGGGGGCTCATTTATATAGGTGAGGTAGTCAGTACCTCTAAACCCATGGGTTAAGTAAAGGATAATGATAGTTTTCTTATTCTTTGAGATTTGAGAATAGATAAATTATTTGATTTTATCTAAACCTGCTCGGAAGCTGAGCATGATAAGATGAAAGCATTATGAGATGAGATCATGATGAGATTATTAACATCCCCTTATTCAGACTTATAACATGTGTTTAGAACAGGACGAGTTTGACAATTACCAAATATCAATT
Source organism: Euclidium syriacum (assembly GCA_900116095.1). Taxonomy (NCBI): domain Eukaryota; kingdom Viridiplantae; phylum Streptophyta; class Magnoliopsida; order Brassicales; family Brassicaceae; genus Euclidium; species Euclidium syriacum. The sequence goes on along the minus strand of FPAK01000009.1, from coordinate 8,209,136 downwards.
ATCACTGAGTTATTGATTAGGGTACTAATCCCACTATAATCTAAGCTATGCCACATTCAATTTTTAGCTATCAATTATGTTTCGTGGTTTTTGTGGTTCTCTCTATTTTCTTGGGATTTCTCTTGATTTTTTTCCATTAAATGTGTAATTTTTGTACTCTTTTAGTACCCTTTTTGTTGTCAATGATCTTTTCTTTTTATATTTCATAATTTCTAACATTGATTTTTATGTTATATTTTTATGAGGGGTGTTCAAAATAGTAAAACCAAATCATTCTGAACTGAATCGATCCGAACTAAATTAATATGGATGGATATTGAGTATACCAATTAAATCATTTGGATGTTATTTCATAAAACCTGACTGATATAAATATGATTTGGTTTTTAAACGATTAAAAAAAAAAATAATGTTTTACCTACAGTAAAATAACAATAGTTTGTACTAAAATTACATGTACAGTCATATAATTTATACATGTGATGTTTTTGAAACTAGTATTAGTCAATAAAATTTTATATTTTTTTTATGAGATTCTTTTTTATTTGTCTTTTTTCCACTAAATACATGGTTATAAATATTTGATTGACCTTAAAAACCTATGGCATCAGAAATAACCTTAGATCATGCATAAAAAATTTACACATATTTTCAATCCGTATAACATGTTATGAAATGCTAGTTTTGTGTTTTTTTTGTCATCTTTATTTGTTATGAATTATTTTTACTAGGGCATAACACAAAGTTTATATCATATTTCGAGCCTTTAAAATAACTATAACTTATATACTATGTTATAATAAGTAAAAATTAATTAAAATAAATTTAGTTACCATTGAAAATAGACAAAAAAAGTATAAAATCAAATAAAATGTGGTGGTCTTTTACTTCCTTTTAAAATGAAAAATCGGAAATCCATAGTCCCGAATTGAAGCAAACCAACATAGATATGATTTAACTACAGTAACTATTTTTTCAGAAACCGAAAACCAAATTATACACACCTTTACCCAATTTGTAACCGTTTCCGTTTGAATTTTAATAGCAAATCCTTTACCCAAAAAAAGGGTTTTGTTTGGTGCTTTCCACTAATATCGAAAGCCAAATCACAGCGAAACTACACAGTACACACGTGCTCTTCCTTTGTTTTCTTCCGTCTGGTTACTTTTTAGAACATCTTTTTCTTCTTAGTTCCATATAGAATTTTTGCTCATAATAATTGACTCATTGTTTTCTGACGTGCAAATGGCCTAAAAATTTCTTACGTGCCTTCACGACTGATTCGATTATTGTAAAGGTTAAGGAATATTGGTTCTTCGAATCTCTACTTAATTGTCTTGTTCGTACTTAATTATAGAGAATTATGAAACAATTGCTTTATCACTTTATTTTTGAGTAATATCATAAAATATCAATCTTAATTTTTATTTTAAAAATACGATTGTTAATTTTTTTTACAGAAAATAGCACATATTATAGTATTTTCATAATACTTTTTACCAAATATAAATAACTTACGAAATTAAAATATCCTATTTGGGTTTCACTATTTCTAAATTTAGAGGGATGTATTGAACTGTGGATTTTAAAAAGTTTTTAGGTTTTCTTTAAATTTTTTGTTATTTAATTAAGAATTTTAAAATATATTCTCAAATCCAGTGTTATTGAACATGAAATTTATGTAAAATCACTTAAAATCACTTACAATCCCCTGTTATTCAAACAAGAATTTTAAAAAATCATATCAAATCCACTGTTATTGAAAATGTTTTAAGTATTGAGATTTTAATGACTGCAGGAGATTTTAGAGGATTTTATGAGACTTTCTTAGTTAAAAATATAAAAATCCAAATCTTATGGCTTTAGGTAGAATTGTTGGGGATTTTAATACCAAATCATAACAACTTCTTTAAAATCACCTAGAATCATCAAAATCATCTAAAATCTTATTAAAATTCAAATCACTCAAAATGTCAAGTTCAATATACCCCTTTAGAGTTTAGATTTTCATCACTAGGAAAAGATTTGAAGTCATATTATCACTAAGTTTTTGGTATCACTCGAAATATAAAATTAATAGTGGTAGTTTTGAGAAAAAAACTCAAATTGTAGTATTTTTTAGAATTTTCTTTACTTTTTTTCAGTTGTGTTATGAACGTTTTCATAACTAAAGTTGAGATAGTTGAAAGTTATTTTTTTATTCAATAACAAAAAATACATAATACGATTGGAAACCGCGATCTCCGTAACCGCCATTCACCATCAATAACTAGGCAGTCCAATCTGTCCCACCAACGAATACCTAGTTATCGTGAACCTCCCTCACTTAAAATATCAATCAATCGGCCTGCTTTACACCATAGATCTGACCAAAAAAATATAGAGCTGCCACTGTTATTCTTCCACTTAACGAAATTCCAAGCAATAGACCTTAACTTAAGAAGTTTCCGCCAAATCCAAGAGTCCTTCGTTTTGGATTCCATATCCCAAAAGGAGCCATTGCAAATCAAATGAATATGTTCCCAATCAACCCATAGTGACTTTGACCCGACAATAGCCACCAAATCAAGCTAAGACTGCAACCAACAAACATATCTTGTAACTTCGTAATACCAAACCCACCTTCCATTAAAAGGCACGACAAATCTTCCCAAGATACTTTAGTGCCACCTGGATCACTTGGATTATCGTTCCAAAGAAAGCAACAACACATCCTCTCGATCTCCTGGTAGCATCGCTTTGGTAAGCGAAAAGCTGAAAACCAAAACGATGTAATGCTCGAGAAGAAAAACTTGATAAGCTGCAAATGCCAAATAAAAGAGAGGAAACGATTAGACCAACATAAAAGAGAGGAAACGATTAGACCGATCTTTCTCTAATTACGAACTAGGTTATAACTCCCTTCAATAAGATTAGAACCCTCGGTCCAGATGATCAAGAGATACCTCGGTAAAGAATGGTTGGATTTTAGTGTCCGAAACGAGGGTATAAACTACTTTGTCCAAAGCCGAAGTCTAAGCTCGGACAAAATAAGTTTCATAAAAAGAAACATCACACTCATGAATCATCTCAATAAATCAGTTTGATTAATTGTACAATCTATTTGTTTAGATTTTCAAATATATTGTATTTCATTTCAAATTCACTTGTTTGATTTCAAATACATGGATTCTACATGGATTTCCAAATACTACAAATCCATTAAAATCCAAGAATCAATAAACCCCCTAACTAAACGAGACTATTGCTTATTTCTTATTAAAGATTGGTTTTGTGGGTATGCGATTAAATATTAATTTTTGAAATTGTTTAACCACTTTGTGTGGTTTGTAACACTATTCAGACCATTCGTGAGATCTCCACCTTTCCTCAGCTTGTGAATCACACACTCATTCAATGGCCAGTGTGTTACTTCGGAAACCTCGAAAGACTTGTTGTCTGGCGCTTCCAATCACCACAAGATCTTTTTTCGTGTTTTGTCATCATTCACAGACATGACTCACATATGAACCAAACAAACAACCCTGAAACATTATTATTAATGTTGGTCCCATTTTTCTATAAAAAGAAAGAAACCGAAGAGTCTCTTCATAACTCTAATTTACATTAACGAAGACACGCAATGATGACTATTTTTTCACACTAATATTGTATAATTTTAATCAACCAGTAAAATTTAGTATAAATTTTATTTACCGAAAAAGTGACCAGTGGAACAGTGTTCCCGTGCTAATCTCAAGTTAAGCCGTACACAAATTTATTAGATTTATTTTGTGAGGGGATAAGGAATGAAGCATTCGACACAATTATCTTCAGTATACACTAAAAATGCATACAGTATTAGCAACAAAAGAGTCATATGTTTTTGTTCCTTTGAAAAATATCGTTGTCGATGAAAAATGAGGGACGATTGAAGTTCACATATTACGAATGTGGATTTCTTATGATGAAAAAAGTGGTAATTCTTTAGAGATTATTGTTGTCGACACATAGGTAAATATGTTATTTTTCATTTGCAATACTCGACATTCAATGATTATTCATTTGCACAATGTTTAACTATTCATAACTTGCAAAATATTATAGGGTAGTAGAATCCAATGTTATGTTGAAGAGGAGTTGATCTTGGAGCATATAGACGTGCTCCAAGAAGGAAAATCATTTATCATCAATGATTTCATTTCTAAGGAATGGGATGGAGAATTGAGGCCAAGTCCTTTGCTCTATAAGTTATATCTTCTTGCATCTTCAACAATAATACCAGCCAATGTTCCCGGATGACTTTCGTGAAAATTATTTTCATCATTTCTCAGATATTATGTGTAATACCCCTGAGACGAAGATTTCGATTGGTGAGATTATATGTGTTTATTTTTTTGTATTTATCTTATATACTTGATTTTATTTGTAGCTTGCTAATGATTATAATTTTTAAGATGTCATAGGTCAGATTGTAAACACCAAATATAAAACGAGATTTGGTGCTCACGTGGATGTCACTTTACGAGATACCAAGTATAAGTTTTAACCTATTACCATATTTTGTACTCTTTTTACTTACAAATTATTGAATTTTTTAAATCCTAAATCATAATGTTATGTATAGTGATGGTCTTTTAGTGTGCACTTTATAGGGAGATCATGCTAAGAAAATTCTTGGTTATACTGATAACGACTATAAGTCCTCGATTATATGTCTTATTTGATTTACGTGGATTAGAGGATATCAAAGTAACTTAGTTAAAATTAATACAGTTCTTTGATTTACTTACACATTGATAGGCTAAAGAATATTCTAACCATTAAAAATTGTGGTTCACCTAGGTACGATCAACGTATCAACTGTTTTTAACTCGATCTAAGTCTTAATTGATCAACTAATAAGTAAAGTGGATGAATTTTTATCAGTGTAAGTCATTTGATAATTATTAAAACGCGAAAATATATCAACTATAAAATTTATTAATTTCTATATACGTTTTTCATATTACCTCAAGATATTTATCTCATTGCACGTACTTGCCATAATGAGTTGGCATATTGAAATTGGTTAAACTATCATGATGAGGTATTTTTTCCATTTATAAATTTTGTTCTTTATATAGTGTTGTAATCTATTATATATTTATGTGTTTATATTTTTGTTCATTGTTTTTGGATTGTAGGATAATGTGTGTACGTTATCAAAAGCTGTAGAATGAATTATTGAAAACAAATACCAGATGAATGTTATTATAAATGAAGATAATTAAACATCACCTAATTTTGATGACTTAATTTTTGATGATTTAGAAGCTATTCAACGTTGTTATTTATCCAAAAAAAATAGACAAATGAAAACATTCTATAAATAAAAAGTTTCAATTATAAGTGAATTTTCACTTCTGTATATAATTCATTTGAAATCATTTAGTTGAATAAAAAGATATGTTTGCAGATATATTTCTAGTTTTTAATTATATATAAAGTACTGCATTTAAAGTATATAGAAAGTCAATATTCTATACCAAAATTTAAAGCACTCTATATTTAAGTCCTAATAAATGCTTGCATCTTTTCCATTACTAAACATATCCGTATATTCATAATAACTCAAGCAATATATTGTTATATTCATTACTTCCACTTGAAATCCGAAAGAAATTTTTTTTCTCTCTTCCTGATATTTTGAGAATAACAAAATCAAGTGATTTGTTTCAATCTGTTTATCATGGAAATGGTTTCCTTTGGCCAAGTATCAGATTTGTCTCCTTCCGTTACTGATCTGAAGGTTTTTCGTTAAATCCCGCGGTACGTTTGTTGATACTGAAGAATCTGGGAATCGATATGGAAGTATCATTTTCGTTGATTTAGAGGTATGACGTAGTTGTATGTCTTTAAAGTATTGTTGTGTTCTTTCATTTGATAGATAATTATTAGTTTAATGTATGGTATAATTGATCCCTATTTTTAAAGAGAGACAAGATTAGAGCAAGGATTAATTTAGATGCGTTGTCTAAATTATTGAAGAATATCAAAGGCTATGAGTGGCATACCATCAGTGAGTTCGATGTGTTTGAAGAAGATGCGCTTCTCAGACACGCAAAATACAAATTTAGAATGAAGTTTAATGTCGCTACTCGCATTAAATTATTTAAAAGATAGAGATAATGACTCAAATAACATCTATTTGTATACTAATTACTAATCTAACACCTTCAAAATCAAGTTTACTAGAGTAACACTAATTTTTTGATAAAAGACAACTTAACTCTCAATTGCAAAAAAAATTAAAACTCTAATAAATTTAAAATTCAAAAAACTATATATAAAAAAACTCTCCAGATTTTTAAAAACTAAAAAAATCGAAAAGATTAAAAAACTATTAAAAAACTACAAATATCAAAACTATAAAAAAAAACCATAAAATATTGAAAAAAATAAAAATATTGAAAAAAACTCAGGAAAACTAACATTTTGAAAAAAATCAAAATTGAAAATTGTATAAAAATTCAAAAAAAAATCTAAATGTTAATATAGTTTAGAGACAATGACTATATAATAAGTAGTATGTCATGTTGTTTTATTTATAAAATATTTTTCAAATTTTTGTATTTTTGTTGGAGTCTCCTTGAAACTTTTTGATTTTTTAGCATTTTAAGATTTTTTAAAATTTTATTTTATTTTTAAGAATATGCATAGTTTTTTTCTATAAGGAATTCCTGAATTAAAGAGAAAAAAAATTAATAGATATCTTAATTAGAAAATTAAGGAAAATCATAAGTAATTGAAAAATCTTTAATTAAATTATTTAATCAAATAAAAAATTTTATGATTTGGTTTTTTTTTGTTTATTTTTGGGAATTAAGTAAGGCAACCGCATTAATTGTTAAAATTAATTACGGAAACGGCTTTAATAGCGAAAATTAAGCAACCGGAGTAAAAAAAAAAACCCCTGCTATAACATGACTACAAAAACCTACCATGAAAAATCTGCCATGGAAAACCTGTCATAACGTAATTAAATGAGAAATAATCAATCTAGTATGAAATAAATCTGCCATAACATGAGTTTAAAAACTTGCCACCATAATACTAAAAACCTACTAAAAAGAAAAAAATCTATTGCAACGTAAAATAAACCTGCTGTAACGTATGTGCCAATATAGTAATTTTAAAATTTGATAGATTATTGAAAATCTCAAAAAATCTACGATGTCGTTATAAAACTCGGTCGTTTAAGAAAAGCATGTAACAACATTAATTTATGAAAAACTCAAAAAACCTATGAGTACAAACAAATCTGTCATAACTTAGTGAAAATACCTATGTGCTTTAAAAATCCTGTCACATAAAAAAAAATATTGTCGTTCCCAAAATTAAAATTGTCGTTCAAAAATTAAAACTATCCTTGAATACAAATTTGTTGTCAAGTAATAAAAAGAACTATCGTATTTAAATAAAACTATCGTAAAAAATCTACTACTGATTTAAAAATCTGCCGACTAATTAAATCTGTCACTTCATGTGCGGCAGGTTTATTTTGACGATTTTCACCCTTTTTTTACTGTGGTGAAAATTTTGATTTTTTATTTAATTTTAAATAATGGCAATTTGTGAAATTACGTTTTTAGTACCAAAGAAAAAAATGGCGCTTTAGGCATTAAAAACAATCTAGTAATTAAAAAAAGTTTAGAGTTAATCTAGTAATATCAATATAATTTTATGTCATTTTAGTAACTCTCCCTATATGATCCAAGTCTTGAAGATGAGTATTATTCTTTTGTTCAGATTCTATCAATATCACACTACTCTTCCCATGTATATTGTTGGTAAATTTAGTTTGTCTTTTTATAAATCTATATAACTGATGTGCTATCCATTAATTAATTTTATTATCATCATAGATCTCATAGGTAAGGTTGTGAATATGAGACTAGGACGTTGTTACAAGTCAACGACTAAATTGGAAGAGGATAATTTATAATGGGGTCTTTCAATGTCGAAGTAAGAAATTGTATTGTTTAAGTAAAAAATCTACATTATTTTGAATGAATAATACCAAATAAACAGCTTGATTTGTGGTTTGTAGAATATCATCTACTGCTATCATGTTCAATCTGCAGTATGAGAGGTTATACGTACTTTCTATTAGACTTTAAATTTAGTTTATTTGTTATATTCATTATAGGTCGTATATTAAATCATTTCGGTTGGAGGGGTAAAGAGATTGAATGATTTGCTTTCGGTTGTCAAGTTCATTATTTCCTAAAAGTGTATCAAGTTAAACGATTGTCTGGAATGGTGACTGCATTGCTAAGATTTTGGAAGATTGATTATAATAGAGGTTAATCTAACTAACACATCGTTGTTGTTTAACATAATATTGTCTCGTATTTATTTATTTTGAAACATATGTACAAGATTAAGTGACACTGAACAACGAAGGCCGATTGAGTCAGCTAATCATCAATCCAGATAATGTTGAAGCAGTCGCATTTATGAATCAGTAATATGCTTAAGTATGTAAAAAAACATATGAGACTTTATCGTAATTTATATAAATATTTCAAATTTTAATTAACTATATTTTAAAAAGTAATTAGTTACACTTGCAGGCCTATCATTGTTGTTGCTGAAAATGATGATGAAAGCAGTGTTAAAAGTGTCTTAGTTCAATATATGAAATATAGTGGTTAGAAACTGAGTTTTTAAAATTTATTTTAATTTGTTTGAGATTTTGAAAGGCGGTTTTTATTTACAAACTATGAAGTACTTCTTTTACGTGTAGTATCTTTAAACTTTTGCGTGTAGTTTTCAAACAAATTCTTCTTATATCGTGAACAATTCATCTCACAATAACAACTTTGTATATACTTCAAAAATATGTGTTCGGTTGTCAATATAAAATGACAATAATATGTTACACAAATACTTTTTGGTTTCGAATTAAACCCATATGTTTTAATATAAGTTATAATTAGTTGATTATAACAACTTCAATTTATATGTGATATTTTTTCGTTTCAAAACGTAATATACCTATTCTCTTGCTAATTAAAAGTAATAACTTAGAATATGAATTTATGTGGTTAAGTAATACATTTGTTTAAAATTAATCAAAAGAATATATTAGAATCTAAAAAAACTATGTTAATATTATTTTAAAAAATCTGAAAAAATCATTTAAGATGACAAAAAAAATCATTTAAGATGACCAATCATTCTTCGCCATTTGTAATTGGTAGTTAAAAAAAAAAATTATTCCATCAACGAAGGACCTTTTATAAAATTGACTTTTCAAATATCTCATCTAATTATTTATTCGTACATCTTCTAAAAAAACAATTTCAAACCTAACATCAACTGTTTAAAATGGATATTGTCTTTGAAAATATGTCTGTGGTAAATCTAAGTACAACGAAATGGAGACTAAAGTTGAAAAATTTACGTGTTTGGAAATACGATTTGTCATTTTCTGGAGATTGTACTATTGAATTATTTTTTGTTAATGAATCGGTAAGTATGAAATTATAGTCAATTTTTTATGTTTTATTATTTATGTGACTATATTTACAAATACCCTAAAATCATATTTTTTACTGTGTTTTTTTGGGTCAAAGAATATAAGGAACTACTCTTCCTGAAGACATGCAGTTTTCTTACATATTAGATGGTGAAACTTTATGGTTTGAAATATAAAAATTCTTTGTGAAGATGAATCAAATCGTTGGAGATGTAGCAGACCATACATATCATTTGCAGTTTTATGAAAAATCAGAAATAAAACCTATCGATATTGTTAATGATTATCACTACTTGGTGTTTGAACCATATAAACAAGATTCCCGTTGGTAAGATAATTAATTTCATACTTGCTTGTGTATTACATTATTATTATTTTGCCTTTCTTATTTTTTAAATTTATTTTTTATTTTATGGAAAAATGTTTTAGGTGCTATTGTTAAAGTCGACGAAATCGATATAAAAGAACCCAAAGATTGCTGGTGGAATGTTACATGAAAAATCTTGAGTTCGTTTTTTAGTTAGAGCTATTTTTGGTTATATTGTTTAAATATATAGTTAAATAACCATAATTTTTATATTATTACACAAGGGGTCAAGAGTTAGAGGCTACCGTTTATGGTGAACTTGCCGAAGAATTATGCTAAATGTGGAAGAAATCTGGAGAAAAAATTCTTTTTTGCTTATTAAGATGTTTCATCATGACCAAAAAAAAAAATATAACAGATGTTTCATAATTACTTGACACAAAAGTGAGTATTTATTTATATTCATTTTTTAAAATATCCATAAAATATTACGCTCTATATATTTATTTTATTTTATTTTATAAATGTCCCCAAAAATCTCATAAATATATTCAAGAAATAGAATTTTAAAGATTTTTTACAATCTTTTCCATTTTCCAAATATCATTGCTATAAGAAATAAGTTAAATATATTTTTTTAATTTAAAAATTTATTACTTTTAGTAAATAAAATATTTTTTATTTTATACTAATATTTTAATATGATTATCAAATTGCAAATATGATTATCTTCAACTATGATAATTGAAAATTTAATACCATATTGCAAATATGATTATCTTCACCTATTTATACTTTGTAACTGAATAAGGAATAAAGGTATTCAAACGATAAAAAAATAAGTGATAATGGACTTGCAATTAGTCAATTATTCGCATAAGATTCAATATTTTTCATCTTGGCTAATGTGAAATCGTGCATAAATTTTTAAAAGGATTTGATTTTATAAGAAGTAGCATCGGGCAAGACTGTCCACCTAAGGAAGTCAGTCATTATGTTCAGAAATAGAGTTAAAGACTCAGGTGAAAACACAAATGAGGCACATCCTAGGTATTCATAATGAAGGTGGTAGTGGTAAATACCTAAGGATTATGAAATACGGGAGCAATAAGAAAACAAAGATGTTTAAGTACATCATTGAGAAGGTAAAAACAAAACACAAGGATGGAACAAAAAGTATATGTCTCATGGTGGAAAAGAGATCCTACTTAAATCAGTCTCCATAACAATGCCTATTTTCTCCATGGTTATATTTAAGCTTACCAAGGAAATTTGTGAGGAAATAAATGGAGTTCTAGCTAAATATTGGCGGGTTCCAGTAGTAACGAGATAATAATACATTTGTTGGCTTGGAAACCACTATGCATTGAATAGAAGGTGGCTTGGGCTTCAAATATTTAGAGATTTTAAATATTGCTTTGCTTGCAAAACAGGTATGGAAACTTCTGGAGAAACCTTAGAGCTTGACACTAAGAATGTTCAAAGCAAAATACTACATAGATTTTAATATTTTCAATGCAACTAAAGGCAAGAAACCCTACTATGCTTGGACTTCTTTACTTGGAGACAAAGACTTAATTTAAAAGGGGTTGAGATGCGTTATTTTAAATGGTGAAAAAATCAATGCTTGGGTTAATCTATGGATACATGATCCTCCTCCAAGGCCTTTACGACATAATGAAGGGAATGTCTTGGATATCATACTTGTATTCACTCTAATGTATAGTTGTGAAGTCGAGATAAGACTATCATGAAATTCTGGGTAGTTATAATGTTTTGCTAGAAGCCGCTTGTAACTTATGAGTTATGAACTCATTGCTAGTATTGCATGATCCTATAGGGTCACACACCTAAGCAAACTGGATAACTAATACTGGGAATGATCATTAGAGTAATGATCTAATCAATGTGTAATTGTTACACATTGATATGGAGATTTTAAGAGTGTGTCGATCGACACACATGCTTTGTGTCGGTCGACACAGTTCCGGATTAATGATACCGGGTTTTAATTAATGACTTAATTTAAACCGGTTAATCCAGGCGGTTAAGAAATTTCGACCATGCCTCTATATAAAGGCATTAGGTCACGAAATTTCAGACTTAAGGGTTTTAACCTAGCCGTCCAAAGAAATCTCTCTCTTTCCAGAGGCACTAGCATCCCTGATCCAGTTTTGTGTGCGTGTGGACTTCTGTAGAGGCGCAGCATCTGAAGCGCTCTTGATCTCGATATCCTGTTCATTCCGCTGCCAAGAAACTCCAGGTATATCCGTGATCCGAGTTAATGATTCAATCAACATAGATCTAGGGATAAAAGGAGTTGATAGGTTCAATGAAAAGTTTTATAACCTACACCAAATTCCTTCAGTGGTATCAGAGCCATATGTTGTAATTGAATCTGTAAAAGATGTCTAAATGCTTTGAATTCGAATTTGATTCATAAAATTCATAGAGATGCATGTTAGATTTTTTGGATGCAAAATTGTTTTGAAAAACTGAAAAATTAAGGTTTATGCGGACGGCGTGTCGACCGACACAAAGTGTGTGTCGATCGACACGGCCTATTGATTCGCGAAATGGCGTTTTTCGAAAATTTCAAAACTAGGGTTTTCTGCTTGGTTGTGTCGGTTGTGTCGACCGACACAAAGCGTGTGTCAATCGACACAAGCCATAAAGCAGAGTAAAACTGTAAGTGTCGATCCAATGATCGATGTTCCCACAAATCGCCTATGTCGATCGACACACTGTTCGTGTCGGTCGACACACGTCGATCTCAATCGGTTCAATTGGATTGAACTGGATTCGTATGATCGGTCTAGCCTCGTTTGGTCGCTTTCATCACGATTTCAAACCGGTTAGCACGTGTCAACCGATACAACTACGTATTGGGCGACACAAACATAAATCGACACCGATTCAATTGGATTGAATCGAAATTGATTGGTTTAATCGGGTTAAATGGTTTAACCGCGATTGAACCGATTTTTGTGTCTGTCGACCGACACTAGGTGTCAGTGTCGACCGACAAGTGTCTGTCGACCGACACTAGGTGTCAGTGTCGACCGACAGGTGTCTCGCAATTATGAATTAGTTGTGTCTGTCGACCGACACTAGGTGTCTGTGTCGATCGACACAAGAGCAGAATTTGTATTCTAGATTTAAATCAACTTTAATTAGATTAAAACTTTTTGAATTAAATCTAATATTTCTTAAATACATATGTGATATGTTAATGTTCCGTTCCTCAAACATAATATCAAGCATCTTTGATGTCTTTCCATATCTTGTCAGCTGTTGGGTCTTGTTTTGTTGTGTGATGGGCTTGCCAAAGTAAGGCATTCACAATTACACGAGTAAGGCAGGTGGTAATCGTTACCACATGACTCGAAGATTGGTTTGCTTGAATGGGCTATCAAAATGGTTTTGGGCCCATAGACATAAGATTGAATTTAATATAGGATATTAATCCAAGACCAAGAATCATATTGGATATGATCAGCAAAGTGTTTGCTCACCTAAATAACTGAAGTTTGGGCGATGAGCCAAAGCTCACTCAAATCTCAGTGAAATAGGGATCTTGGATCATTATATTCAACCTGAGGAAAATTAATTTTGAATATAATGTGAGCAGTCTTAAATGATAAGATTTCTCATTCCTTGAACATCAAAACTAATTAAATTCTCTTTTTCTCTTGATTCAGCTATGTCTAACAACAATAATTCAAACTCATTCACGTTGAGATCCATCATTGAGAAGGAAAAACTGAAAGGATCCAACTTCCTTGAATGGTATCGGAACATAAGAATCGTTCTCAAGAATGAGAAGAAAGAGTATGTTCTCGAGAAACCTCTTCCTGAGAAGCCCAGATCCAATGCTCCTATTGTTGATAAGGACAAGTGGGAAAAGCATTCGGATGATGTGATGATATTCTATCATTTTGCATAATTTAGGTTTGCATTAGAGTAGGATTACATTGCATATTCGCCTAGTTTTGTTACATTTGTCATGGATTTCATTTCATTTAAGTTTTAGGTGTTGCATTAGGTCCTAAGAGAGTCTTTAGTGCATTTGGATGTTTATTAGGTGCATTGGAGCAAAGGAATGAGGCATGGATGTAAAAGAGAAGATAGAATCCATCCGGAGCCTCCCAAAGATCCGATCAGACGAAGGGTTTCCATGCCTACTCAGCCTTGGTCTAATTCATGAGATTTGTAGCCAGAGGAGTCCTCTAACTATAGGAATTGGATTCACGTCGATCAGACATGTGGTTCAAGAGATATGACCGATTTGTTGGAGAGTATCTATCTTGCCGAGAGAAAATGACACCTCCCAAAGACTTGGGAAAACGAAGGCCTTCCGATCAGATTCAGCCTTCAAGTTCTTCATAGAAGTTGTAGAGAATGGATTTATCTTTCTGCACAAGCTGAAATCGAGTTGTTTGGACTTATAGTTTGGTAGATATCGCATTTTTACCACAGCAGTCTAACTTAGACCGCTGCATGGTCCGCTGAGAACTTCTGAGCAAGACCTTCAACAACATGCAGCGGTCAGAAGGTGACCGCTGCGACCCCTGACGGACAGAAATCTTTCGGGTCGAAACCCGGTTTGTCCCGGGTCGACCCGGTTCGCCCCAAAAACACTTAAAACCCTTTTTACTCTTTATACATGGGGAAGCATCTTCTTCTAGTTTTTATCTCTTGTTTTAGGTTTCAAACTTTGTTTCAACTTGATTTTCAATCTATTTTGCAATTTTAATATTAGATTTCTTCTTCTCTTTAATTTCCCAAACATGATTTCTCTTCTAATCAATCTTGGTTTTGAGGGAATCATTATGGGTAGTGAGTAGTCATTTTTGGGTTTGAAGATGGGTTAGATGAGGGTGATCTAAGCATGGATTAGGTTAGTTTAGGTCTTAAATCAAACATTCCATCCATCTCTAAGAGACCATAATGCTTCTTCTTGCATGGAAATGAGGAAGATGATATGAGGCATTTTATGAACACCAAGTATTTGATAAAATGTCCAAGAGAACTTAGAGATGGAATTATGATCCTTAGCCCAAGGGATTGGTGCTTAAGGATGTAATTAGGTTGATCTAATACCGAACCTATGGCTGTACAACAACATCCACGCCAGCCCAATACCGTTGGAATTGGTGATACCGCTAATGTTCATGATGACCGCCAAGGCATCCAACTGCCAAGAATTGAGAACAACAACTTTGAGGTCAAAACCGGTCTCATCAACATGGTTCAAGCTAATCGGTTCCATGGTTTGCCTAGTGAAGACCCTCTTGATCACATTGATCGCTTCAACAAGCTTCTTGATCTTCTCAAGATCAATGGTGTCTCGGAAGATGCTCTAAAGCTTTGGTTGTTTCCTTTCTCTCTCGGTGACAAAGCTCATATATGGGAAACAAACCTCCCTCAAGGGTCAATCACTACTTGGATGGATTGCAAGCGAGTATTCCTCAACAAGTTATTCTCCCTGGTTCGAACCGCGAAGCTAAGAAACGAGATATCAAGCTTCAAGCAATTCTCCAATGAGTCCTTCTACTATGCCTGGGAGCGTTTTTGCGGGTTAACCCACCAATGTCCGCACCATGGCTTCACCAATGCCACTCTCTTGAGTACTATCTATGTCTTCCCAAATTCCGTCAACTCTTGGATACCGCTTCAAATGGGAGTTTCTTGGCTAAGAATTTCGATGACGCTATGCAGCTAGTAGAGAACTTGGCTACTAGTGATGGCACTTATGGTGAAGATTATGATAGAGCTCCAAGGGTTACACCGGATTAAGATGACGGAAAGCGAGATAAGGAAATGAAGGCTTTGAGTGAAAAGTTGGATAAACAAACCGCAATGATGGATAAGCAAGCCACATTAATTGACAAGCTTCTCTCTTCTACAAAGAAGGAATCAACCCAAACCATCAACTATGTAGGTTAAGCTACTTATGAAGAGGAAGTCACCTATGCACCGGAAATGGTCAACGAAGAAGAGATCAACTATGTGGGTAATCAAAGTTACAACTTTCAACCAACCCACCCTAACCTCTCTTATAGAAGCAACAATGTGGCTAATCCTCAAGACCAAACTTATCCTCCAAGAGCCACTCAAGGAAACCAATTTGTCTCAACCAATCAAGCTCAATAAACCCGCCCTCAAGGAAATTACCAAGGCCAGCAAGGCGCTACTCAACTAAGATCGACTCAACAACCACCCGGTTTTCAACGGCCTCAACAACAAAGTTTCCATCCAAACCAACAAGGGTTCACTCAAGGACAACAAAGATTCAATCCAAACCCACAAGGCTATAGAAATCAACAACAACAATGGTATGGTCACCAACCTCTACAAGGTTATTCTCCTCAAGGACAACAAGGGTTTCCTCAAGGTCAACAAACCCAACCTCCAAACCAAGCACCTCCACAAATGGATTTGGTCACCATGATGCAGCAAATGCTTAGTGGACAATCCGCACTAACCAATAGGATTATGAACATGGAGGATGAGATCAAACACCTCAAGAGTCAAAGTGCTTCCACTTCTCGTCAATGCCAACTTCCGGGAAAACCCGAGGCAAATCCGAAAGAATACATCAATTCTATTGAGCTAAGAAGTGGGACTACTTTGCCTACAAGGGATAATCCTTACATCAATGAAGACATTGAGAAGCAAAAAGGGGGGGGGTAGACATTGTTGATGAAGATGAATTTGAGGAGGACCCTTACTTAAGTTCATTGGCAAGGGAATATGCCAAGGAAGATGCATTGCGCAAAGAGAAAGTGCGCAAGGAGAAAGAGCTTGAGGCTTCTATGGATAGAGCCACAGCCCTAACTAAGGCTAAGAAGGACAAGACTAAGGTTGTTGATGAAGATGCCCCTAAGAAGCAAAAGTATATCCCACCATCATATGTGCCTCCACTTCCTTATCCGGGAAGATTCAAGAAGAAAATAGCCGAGAAGTGCAAGGCCACATTTAATAAATCTCTCAAGAAGGTTGAACTTACATTGCCATTAGTAGATGCTCTAGTCCTAGTACCTCAACATGCCAAGATTATTAAGGAAATAGTGAATGAAAGATCTCAAGAGGTGGAATCAATGATGGATTGACTCATGAAAGTTAGTGCCATAATCCAAAAGCAAGTGATACCTAAGAAGCTTAAGGATCCTGGTTCATTCAATATACCTTGTGCAATTGGACCATTAGCATTTCAAAGTTGTTTGCGTGACCTTGCAGCAAGTGGAAGTCTCATGCCATTCTCGGTGGCTAAAGCCTTGGGTGTAAAGAGATACAAAGAGACCAACATGAGGCTAATCTTAGCAGATAGGAGTGTGCGGACTCCAATTGGTATAATAGAAGATTTCCCGGTTTCGGTTCAAGGCTACACGGTTCCAACGGATTTCATTCTCCTCGAAATGGATGAAGAACCATCGGATCCTATCATCTTTGGTCGGCCATTCTTAGCAACTTCTGGAGCTATAATTGATGTCAAAAGAGGAAAGATAGACCTTCACTTGGGTATGGATGAGATTCTTGAATTTGACATCAACAAGACAATGAAGAAGCCAACCATCGATGGGCAATGCTTCTCCATAGAAGAGATTGAAGCAAATGGTGATAATAATGAGAAATCTCTATTGGAGATTGAAAGAATCCTCTATGGCTCTCAACATAAGGGATTGATGGGAGGTAGCAAGGTGGAAGTTGAGGAAAAAGATGAAATAGAAGCCCCAAGGGTTGAGTATATTGGTGGTTATTCAACAATGCATGTGGTTTCACCCCCAAAGGCAAGTATTAAGAAGAAAGGATCTTGTGGAGAAAAATCTTTGGGTTATGGTAATGTTGAAAGCATATTGGCATTGGATGGACATTGCTTGGATTCCCTCTTCTCACCTACCATTGAGAAAGAGGTAGAAACCACTAAGGGTGATTGTACCAAGATCAACAAAGAGAAATTCAATGGTAACCACCCCATCAACCTTGAACCATCTTCTTGCACAATGACTCTCACACCTTGGAGATATGAGAATGGAGCTATTGAATACAAGGTGAAGTGCAAGGGGAGAACTAAACCCTTTGCCAAGGTGAAAGCCATCCTCTCCACCCTTAAGGAGAAAGGCCAAAGAAGTATTCAAGAGGTTATGGGCAAAGTGATTTTGTTTGAGTCCAAGGATCCACCATGGAGTGTTCACACTCCTCTCTCACACACTTAAAGAATGGTAAAACAAAGTCAAACTTAGTGACTTAAAACAAAGTGCTCTTGGGAGACACCCCTTGCGTATCCATGTGAATAGTTTAATTTCATGTTTTTCTTTCTCTGTTAGTGTTTTTTGATGTTTTTTCTAAGTGTTTTCAGGGGTTTAAAGGAATGTGAAAAAATCCGGACAAACCGCAGCGGTCAACTGAAGCGGTTATGTGCCAATCGCTGTGGGCTCTTCTCAAAAATCCGGACAAATCCACAACGGTCGTGAGCAGACCGATGCGGTTCTTCTGAATTTGAGTGGGAGTTGTTTGTTTTGTTTTGATGTTCATGTAAACATACTTTGGTTATGTTTTATTTGATGAAATTATTTCATTATTATTTAATTGTGCATTTGATTAATTAAATAATAGTCCCAAAATAATTTAAGGCATTCTTATAGGTCATCAAATACGTGATTTGATCATGAAACCCTATAAGCGATAGATGTTATAAATTACTGAGGTCCCTGGTCGAAGGTTATTAAATTGGGACATTAATAACCACGCGAGACTAGTATGTGATGTGACGGATGACCAAGTTTCATGGTGTCATTGATAGGAGTATCAAAGTCAATCACATTGATATGTGTTGTGAACACGGTATCAGACGTGACCCGCTAATGAGAACTCAACAAGATCGTTATATGAGTGTCATATGAGTTTCTCATTACGACTATAGAGTATAGTCCTTAGACCTGAGTTCATCATGATTTTCTGCATATGAATTGGTCTGCTTTGACTTTGTCAAACGTCATCCGTAGCTGGTGATTATTCTGACATTGATTGGGCATATTATGAAGTATGTGGGGGAACAAGGGATGGAACAAGATGGGATTTGTCCCTCCTATATAACGGGAGTTAATTATCTCTGGGCCTATCGAAGATTTGATACTGATGGAATGTGTGGCCACACTCAAACAAGCTGAATCTCAGTTGTTTATCTTTATCAGTATAAATCAGAGTTCGATAAACGTGATTTGGTTTTATAAGGATGACACGAGTTCTTGCCTTATGCTGAATCGAGATATAGTGACAAAGGGATTATTGAAATAAGTTGATTCCAGTACAAGTGGGAGATTGAAGGGAATGTCATGGATATCATACTTGTATTCACTCTAATGTATAGTTGTGAAGTCGAGATAAGACTATCATGAAATACTGGATAGTTATAATGCTTTGCTAGAAACCGCTTGTAACTTATGAGTTATGAACTCATTGCTAGTATTGCATAATC
Source organism: Euclidium syriacum (assembly GCA_900116095.1). Lineage (NCBI taxonomy): Eukaryota > Viridiplantae > Streptophyta > Magnoliopsida > Brassicales > Brassicaceae > Euclidium > Euclidium syriacum. Next base: position 8,189,843 of record FPAK01000009.1, on the reverse strand, counting down.
CTATAGGGTCACACACCTAAGCAAACTGGATAACTAATACTGGGAATGATCATTAGAGTAATGATCTAATCAATGTGTAATTGTTACACATTGATATGGAGATTTTAAGAGTGTGTCGATCGACACACATGCTTTGTGTCGGTCGACACAGCTCCAGATTAATGATACCGGGTTTTAATTAATGACTTAATTTAAACCGGTTAATCCAGGCGGTTAAGAAATTTCGACCATGCCTCTATATAAAGGCATTAGGTCACGAAATTTAAGACTTAAGGGTTTTAACCTAGCCGTCCAAAGAAATTTCTCTCTTTCCAGAGGCACTAGCATCCCTGATCCAGTTTTGTGTGCGTGTGGACTTCTGTAGAGGCGCAGCATCTGAAGCGCTCTTGATCTCGATATCCTGTTCATTCCGCTGCCAAGAAACTCCAGGTATATCCGTGATCCGAGTTAATGATTCAATCAACATAGATCTAGGGATAAAAGGAGTTGATAGGTTCAATGAAAAATTTTATAACCTACACCAAATTCTTTCACATAAATTAAAGAGCAACAAATGAGCTCATCAAGCTTAGTCAATGGATTGAAAATAATAGCTCAAATTGGAATAAGGAGCTTGTAAGAAAATTAGTTGTGAATGAAGATGTGGTGAAAGTTCTATCTCTAAAGCTCTCTCATAAAGAATCACCGGACTTGATTGGTTGTAATTAAAATGAGAATAGCATTTACACAGTGAAATATGGGTATTGGTTCATTACTCATTTGGAAGATGAGAGAGAACTAAACCACCTTATGGTAATGTGGCTTTGAAAACAAAAGATGGAAAGTGAAATCTTCTCCTAAAGTGAAATATTTTTTGTGGAAAATTTGATGGGTATATTAGGAACCAAAGAAGCTATGAGGAGAAGACATATAAGCAAAAATTCTCATTGTAGAAAATGTTTTCAAGGAGAGGAAGACTTAAACCACTTGTTTTCCACGTGTGAATACATTATAACTATCTAGAGAGGTTCTGAAATCTCGAATAGAACTTTATTGGATGATTTAGTAACTTTTGAAATTAGAATGAAGATTTTTTTGGATTATAACTCGATGATGAAATCCAGTTTCCCATTTGGATATAATGGCATCGATGGAAAAGCGGCAATATCCTTATCTATCAGAAAACAATTCCATGGACTAAAACTTTGAAATTCATTTTCTCGGATACAAGAGAATAGAAACATGTAAAGTATTTCAATGGAACTATTTTGGTATTGGATGGTCAAGTACGATGAGAAGCAATATTGATTGATCTTGAAAAAAAAAATCCTTTATCATGGGTGAATACTTTGATGGTTCCCTTGTTTCAAGTGAGGTAGTTTCAAAAGAAAGATGGATCAAAAGGGATGATAATGGAATATATATCAGTTCTGCTCATCAAGGAGGTATTTAGAATAACTTTTAGAAGCTAAGTTTCAAGCGGTAATTATGGCATTATAATAACATTGGGTCAAAGGTTACAAAAAGTCATATTTGGAGATGATAATCAAAGGCTGATTAATCTTGTCAATGGAAAAAGAAAAGTTTTTCAACTTCACAATTAGATACGAAAAACTTACAAGTGGAAAGATAAATTTAAAGTTTTAGTGAATCAGAACCAACTGACGGATTTGCTTGCAAAAGGAAGAATACAAGATGATATATATCTTTTGTTTCCCATATTTTATGTTCCTAGATTCCTCACAAATGCTAGATCTTGAAAACTCTTTTCAACATTAATCAATCGGTTTTTATTAGATAAAAAAAGAAGAGTAAGATAGTAATTTGGTTAAGGAAAAGTGCAGGCCCGCGGAGAAAACATTAGATGGGCCTAATACAGCATACAGAGTTTTTGTTGTTTTCTTTGTAGATCCCTTCTCCTTCGATTCGGAGATGCAATTGCCGGGGCAGTCCAAGAATCTTTTCTTTCTTCTGCGCAGGTGATTTTGATTTTCGATTCGCTCTTTATTCATCTCCACTCTTGTTTATTGTCTGCTGATGCTATCGAAATCTACGTGTATCTCTGATTCAGCGACGATAAGGCAACTAAACGATCTGCGGTTAATTGCTCTCCTTTTCCGTACCTGATTCGAGTCGTACAATGGCGTCTGGCATAGCCGGAGGAGGCGGAGCTTTGTCGGAGGTATATAGTAGCGCGAAAAAGATTCTACTGAGGGCACGGGACGGAATCGAGAGGTTAGAGAGGTACGAATCCACCGCTGCTCCTATGGATCATCCCGATCTGGCCTCCTCCGTGAAGCTAAACATTACTGAGGTCCGATCTCTCTGCTCCAACATGGACGCTCTCTGGCAATCAATCCCTGTTAAATCCCAGCGCGATCTCTGGAGAAGGTCAGGATGAATCCCTGTTTTAAATTCTCAAATTTCTTCGAATCACGAAATATCAGAATTATCGGAGTCCCTTCTCCAATCTTTGATCAATGACTTAACGTTCTGTATATAAGTATTCCACAAGCATCTGCGTTTTTTGTTAAACAGAAAAAGTGAACAAGTCGGAGAAGAGGCGGAGTATTTGAACCAGAGTCTGGAAAAATACATGTCGAGGAATCAGAGAAGGATGATGGAAGCGAGAGAGAGGTCGGATTTGTTAGGCGGAGCGGTATGTTTCGCTTTGCTTCCATTTAAGAATTACAAAAGGAATCAAAGTCTAAACACTGATTGATTGGTTATACTTTGTAATGTAGAGTGGAGAAGGAGCCCACATTATGCAAATATTTGATGAGGAGAGTCAAGCAATGAACTCTGTGAAGAATTCAAAGAGAATGCTAGAAGATTCATATTCAAGTGGAGTTGCGATCCTCTCCAAATATGCTGAACAAAGGGATCGTTTGAAGAGAGCACAACGTAAAGCTTTGGATGTTCTCAACACCGTAGGGCTCTCAAACTCTGTACTGAGGCTTATTGAGAGACGTAATCGTGTTGATACCTGGATCAAATACGCTGGTATGATTGCAACACTTGTCATTTTGTATCTTTTCATTAGATGGACTCGCTAAAACTAGAGACTCTCCACCAGCGTTTAAGAAAAATTGAACGACTTAATTACACAGATTGTATGTAGTTTTCTTTTTTGTTACTTTTAGTTCCATGTTTTCAATTTTAATGCTCTACAAGCTACACTTATAGTTGGACAAGCAAAAACAGAGTGTTGAGATGCTAAATAGTAAATAGCACTGACTTGTTTTGTGATGTTTCATGGATTGTATTGGTTTAAGTGGCTAGAACAGAGAGATGCAAGCCTATGAGAATGTCTAAAGTGTTTTGATTCTACCTCTAAGTTGATGACATAAATTAAGCATGGTTTATTTACAAACAGAAGGAGAAAAACTTTAGTAATTAGGACTTTGATAGAATTTTGCAGATAATCCCTAATTACATAAGAATCTGCCCTAATTACATAAGACTGCTAAGTAGAGAGGGTGGGAGTTGTAACAAAGTCAAATGAGAATATGAGCTTGGACAAGATCTGAGGTTGTTCATATTTTTCAACCTAGCAAGTTCCACACCTTATTGGTTCCTCAAGATTCATTATATAACTGCTGAAACTTTTTACTCGCTAATCTAAGACGGATTGCCTAGAAATAATCGGGTTGGTCATCTTGTAAAGTCATACCATCTCATCATCAATCCCAATCAGATCAAACATCACATCATTGGCATGGTGATACGATTGGGGATTTTAGGATATTCGTGACCAAACCTGTCAAAGTTTGATTTCGGTTTAAAGTTGATGATGGTATCAAATTTTATCCCGATTAATACAGCTCGATAATTTGCACTAGTATATGTTACGAGGTCGAGTCCAAAAAAATAAACTAGATACCAAATTATGTCAAGGGCCATGTACTTACCGTATCAGCCTTGTAAAACTATTTTTCATGCAAACTAGATACCAAATTATGTCATTGTTGCAGAGACCAAACTAGACTCTAGCCACTACAAAACCATTGCCTGCTTTATTCGTTAAAGTGTGTCATTCAATCCAAAATTGATAGGTGAAACCTGAAAGCACTTCTCTTCTCTGTCTCAAAACTCTGAGCGATTGATTCGAAAATCCACTTATATAAGCTTAATTTGCTTATTCTTACACAACATATCGGTATGTAACATAACGACCAGCTGTTTCACTAGGACGTATGATCTTGACGACTTGGCCACGTTTTAGTCCATAGTATCTTGCGATTGGATCAGTGACTTGGATCCTTGGAAGCTAACACACACACAAATCACTTCAAAACTTTAATAATGACAAGTATTAATATGTAACAATCAATACTTGCATGTATACAAAAACAAACCTGTGTCTCCTTCACTGTGTATCGCTCAACTAATGTTTTCTTCTCTTCAGTGGTAAGAACTTGATGCTCTGGAATAAGATCGTGCTCTTTAATGTTCACTACCAGTTCCGCTTCCTGGTTTAGGATTGTCATGTTTAAGTATTCATCATCAAGAAAAAAAAGAAAAAGCAAACGACCTACAAAAGTGGTTTTCTTCTTTACCTGGAAAACTTCCAAATGAAATTTTGGAGAGGCCACATTGACGGAAGTTCTAGCTAATGAAGTCAAGTTCTGTTGCACCACTAAAATTGCTCTGTGAACATTCTCAGAATTCATCCGTTTTACGGTATCCCTTATCATAGTAGTTCCAACTTTTGCCTCATTGGGGAAGAAAATATAGATCTAAAAGAGGAGCATGAATAAGAGACCAAGACGACGAATTCAAACAATCTTGCTCTATATGCAAGAAAATACACTAAACTACCATCCCCACAACATCTTATATATAAAACAAAAATAACAGAGCCACTGGAACAAGAAAATCTGGAATCATAGTTAATTATCTAGTTAGAAAGTCAAAACATGCGGGATGAATCCAGTCATTTACGTTTCGATGTGTTTTATTTACGAATGATATGTACTTTAAGCTTTCGTTTTTCATAAACAATTTCACATATTCCATGACTTTTAGAAATAATAATAAGAATAGATAACTGTGATTTATCTGCCAAACGAACACTAAAGAATAGCTGATTGCATGTATAGTATATAAACATTGAGACATACATACATACCTGATCGTTGTGATCATTTCGCTTAGCTTTGAGAGATACAAGATCCTCCCTTTTCATGTTGTCGCCATATTTCCTAACAAACTGTGCTCTTGTCATTGTGATTTCCAAATCCGCGATGAAGTAGCCACGATCCTTGAGCATCTGCATCAACGTGTTATGGACTCTGTAGAGCCTTTTGATTTCTTCTTCCGTTAGTGTCATATCTTCACCTATGATATCTACAGATATGAAACACAAACATCATCCATAAATTAGGGCCGGCCGATTTGTTGATCAATGGTGTAAGAAACTAAGAGCGACTGCACGAAATTAGGGTTTTCATGTCACATAACAGTTTATGTTTTATCAATCTCGATCGATAGACAGGTATAGGCCATTGGAATGAAAAAAACTGAATATACAGAAAAGAAAAGAACACTTACGTTTAGAGACAAAAACCACGGGAGAGGAGGACTATATGACCAATTCAGAGGAGGAGCGGCGTTGATGCTTTTCCTTCTGACTCCTAAAACTCTTTCCCGATTCTATTACCAAATTATAGTTTACATTTTTTTTCTTTCTCTTTAACACGTTTTTAATATTGTCAATACGCCAAACCCTACATGAAACGAGTATACAATGGACTAAATTATATTGTATGTGTTTTGCTTACACGAAAAAAAACCGTAAATATATGGTGGATGCCGAAAAGGGGGAACAGAAGCTTACCACAAGAAAAACCGCAATTCCCTCTCTCTCAAAGATGGATCCAAAGAAGATGAGGAGACAAAAGCTTAGCCTATATGAAATCGCAATTCCTTCCCTCTCAGAGATGGGTCAAAAGAAGACGAAGAAACAAACGGTTTGCACATCACAAGTAATTCCAAGCCCTTCTCAGATTGATGTGGGAGAAGCAATGAAGAAACAAAACGACGTGGCTATGTTCCTTACGGAGACAGTCATCTCTACTGTAGCTAAAGACTCTGACTTTATCTTCTCACCGGTATCAATCAACCCGTGCTCACCATGGCAGCTGCTAGCTCCGATAAAAAAACACTAAGATCCTTTATCCTCTGCTTCCTCAAGTCATCTTCAATGGATGAACTCAGAGCTGTATCCGCGAGAACGTTTCAGTGGTTCTCGCCGATGGAAGCAAGAGCGGTGGACCCAAAATCGCGGCGGTTGATGGAGTCTGGATCTCTTAGTGAATTTCTTCAATGCTGGTTTCGCTCAAGTTGACTTTTGTTCCAAGGCAATTCTACTTTTATCTCATCTCTCATGGAAATGTTTGATAACATAATGGTTTTGATGGATCAAACAAAGGATCCGTGATAGAGTTGATCAGAACCCTTCTATTCATCATGGATCCTATCAATTAAATTCTCTTTGAAAACCAAAATATTTTTACCTTCATTCATCTACAAGTTTTCATACTCTCTTCTCAACGATTTCAATATGATCAATCGTATTTGTCGAGTCCCTTGGAATTCGGTACCACGCCTCCTTCGAAGTAGTTGCGGGAGAAGATCTGATCCGTCACGACTGTTTGTTGAATTTTCAGAGCTATCATATCATGTGTTATTGCTTTCTCCCATTTATTTTTTAATTCCAACACTTCGTGGGAGTCTCCTCCCTTTGTGTTTGTCGGGACGAAATTCCGTTTTTCACCATTGTCCATATTTGTTTGGTCTTGAAAATTATTGTCATTTTGATACACCAAAAATCATATCTTATCCGGTTATCACCATCGAATATTAGAATCACTTGATACATTGTCTATTCCATCGTTTCAGTTTTTGTTAGAAATTTTAAAAGATTTATTTTTTCATAGATTTTTCTTTGTTTTTGTGATTTAATTTGAATTAATAAAAGTCTTATATAATGTTGAATTTTTCTCTTTACGCATTGAAAAATGAAATATTGAAGGAACATATACATCAAATCAAAGATAAAAGAAATAGAGAGTAAAAAACCTGATAACTTGATATTATTCATTACGATAATAATATGTTAAATACGTTTCAATCATCACAAGTGAAAAGTTGTACCTCTTACTTGGAACACCCCATTCCGGTCATCTTTAGACTGCGGTCAAGGCGTTCCGGTCTCCTGATTGTTACCTTATTTTATATTAATCAATCCATCGAGGTTCATTTTAGAATCTAGTGTATCACTTTCACTAGTCATTTTGAGGCGTAGATTCATTACGCATTGAAATTATTTCTACTTAAATCTTTCTAGATTCAAGTCTTATCTATCACTCGGTTCCGGTTTGATTATCCTTAGCTTTGAATTTATGGACCAATCATAACTCGTCGCAAATCATGCAATCTCAAGCGTATATCATTCATTCATAGTCTTAATCCGTTATAATGCTTAAAAAGTCACAATAGATAGTGTACTTAGCCATATTGCAAGATTTGTTTCGGTGGAATCCGCAACTCTCTCATGGTCGCACATTTTCATGGTCGTACATTTTTATGGTCGCACATTTTCATGGTCGTACATTTTTATGGTCGCACCTCATCATGGTCGCACCTCTTCAAGGTCGCACCTTTTCATGGTCGCAACTCTTTGTGGTCACGCCTCTACCAAATCTTCCTTTGCTAAGCTTAACCCGATCCTCCGTTACATAGTCATACAACCAACCAACCCCACTGACCAAGTATACAAAGAAACCGAGCTTCACCCATTCTTGATCATGGTAGGATCTTGATCTATCCGCCACTCCCTCTCATACCGCACAAATCCGCTCATTGATCTCGACCAATCATCGGATCCGGATCAGAATCTACCTGATGGGTTTTGAGCCTTTGAGTGTATTTTATGGTTTTCAGAGATCCGCTCTCCCATGTATGATTTGTGTGTTTATGTATGGTGTGTATTTTGTGTCTTAGGTCACGAAATCCCCTTCTAAATATAGGGGTCAAGGGTCACATTTCATCCATCGCAACCCTTCATTTGCCACCTTTCTTATTCAATCCTCCATCACCCATTAGGAGTAGATATAAAGTTGCATCTTTTGACGAATAAACACATCTTTTCCTCAAATAAACATGTCATTTCATCAAGGGTCACGTTTCTTTTTGGACATCCCAGCCGCCTCTAACTGCCGTAATCCACTCAGCTCATGCTCCAACTAATCAGTCCACCTAGCTAGGTCAATACTCGATCAACTTATTTGGCTAAGTTGAGCTGTCCACCAACTCTTCCAGCTGGTTCGGCTGGTCACTGAGCTAGTTCAGCTATTAATTCAGCTGGTTTAGCTCCATGATTTGATCAAAGGAGCTGTCTTGAGCTACCTAGAGATCATAATCCCGATCATTGAACCTTCTCAATGATTTACCTAAGTTTTTCAAACCAAACCTAATGATTCGATCAATCCTTTGATCTCACCAAATTTTTCTTGACCATGATCTGTGTTTGTTCCAATTAAATCGTCCCAACATCCATATCCCAAGATATGGATGTTACCTTACTTGTTGTGACTTTTAACACAAACTACCAATACTAACACATAAGTCACGACCCTTAATACACACAAACCGATCAGACATACTTAATTATATAATAATATAAACGTACGATCAAACTCAATTATTGACTAACAAGCTACACATGTGATGATGCCACTGTCTTTCATCTCTCTTATTTTCACCGGCTATAAAAGTTTTAGATTGTGTGGTTTTTTCTTTCAGGGATGGAAAATTCTATGTTTTAAAGTAAACAATTACTCGTGACAAAAAAAAAGAAAGTAAACATTTACTTAGCAGAGTTAAAATAAGAGGTTAAATGATAAAATGAGAATTGAAAAGTTACGATTTAGAGAAACGACAACAATCATTCACATTTTCGATTTTCTTGATGAAATTGTGGAGACTCACTCTAATAATAAATATGCCAAAATATATATATATATATATATATATATATATATGTTTTTTGTAAAAATAGTATAATTGACAATTATTGTTGGAATTAAAATTGAGATCTCTTCCAAAATTAATTGATGGTTTATATTTAGATAAAGATATTTATATAGAGTTGAAATACAAAATTAACTAAAAAGATGGAATTTAAAAGACACAACTCCGTGAGACGAAAAATTGTGACATAAGGGATGCGTATTAAAGACGTTATATGTGAAAAGATACGGATCAAATAGTTACGACGAAAAGATGCAACTCTTCGAAGCATTTATTAGTTTTGTTATTGTATATAATTAATTGGATTTTTTTTTGCTTAACTACCTAACTAAGCATAGTTGGATATCAGCCACTTTGAGCCACATAGCTTCTTCTTCATGAATATTAGTGGTATAGCGAGTCTATCAGTAATCCATGAGATTTCACATTATTTTATCATTATTAGTTTGATTTTCATTACCATATTCTTTGTGACATATAAGATTGAAAAACTACAAAATGCGTATGTTGTAAACGTATGATGCTTCAAATTCTGTAAAAGAAGGCATCAGTCCCTCATAGTAAAGGTATCACCAAACCACTTACTCGAGAAGGAACTCCATCCAAGTAGGATAGGGGAAGTTATGAATCACATTCTAAATGAAGTATGTGAAAGGTCGAAACTACATTGGAATTACTTCATCTTATTGGGATAGTTCTAAATGAAGTATGTGAAAGGTCGAAACTACATTGGAACTACTTCATCTTATTGGGATAGTTCTACGGTGATCCTGTAACGACCTTTGACCAAAAATTTAAAATTCAGATCGAGACTTCTGTCAAGGTCTGCATCCAAAGAAATATTTAGAAAGATTTGCCTAAATATAAAGGATATGAATGTCTTCCAAGTTGGTGAGAAAAAAATGTAAAAATCTTCGAAATAAAGTTTTGTTCCACTAAAGCGAAGACTCTTTTTGACAGGAAGGAACCTTAACCCTGAAAAAAATAAAATTTTTACATATTTTGAATATATTATATCAAAATTAAAACTGACTTATGTGTGCATCACTTGAGATTCATGTTTCTAACATATAAAACTAGATTATATCTCTAAACCAAATACGGATAATACATATTTATATAAACGATTTTCAATGACAATTTGATACATAAAATAATATATTAGTTATTAAATTAAAATATTTATAATATTTTTTCTATTTTATTATTGATATTATCATAACATTCATTATTTAAACTTGCATTAGAGTAGGATTCCTTTGCATATTAGACTAGTTTTGTTACATTTGTCATGAATTTCATTGTATATAGGTTATAAGTGTTGCATTAGGTCCTAGTAGAGTTTTTGGTGCATTTTGGATATCTTCTAAGTGCTAAACAGGAATGGAGTGGAGCTAGGAGCTAAGAGGATCAATTGGAGGAAGAGAAGCCATTTGATGAACAAGAGAGGACCAAGAAAAGGCGCAGCGGTCCAAGTGCAGCGGTGAAGGAGTGACCGCTGCAGAAGATCAGAGCGGGATGGAGGTGCAGTGGTCAAGGAGTGACCGTTGCAATCTTCTAGAGCGATCACAACGGATTCACAGCGGTCAAGGAGTGACCACTGCAAAGCCAACCACATCGGTCACCAAGCGCAGCGGTCAAGGAGTGACCGCTACAATCTTCTGAAGCACTCACAACGGTCTCGCAGCGGTAACTCGCAAACCGCTGCAGATTCGTCTGGACAAAAATAAATCGGGTCAAAACCCGGTTTGTCCCGGGTCGACCCGATTTGATCCAAATTCAATTAAAAACCCCTCTTTTGACATATGCTTAAATTTTCTAAGGGTTTGAGACTTGTTCTTCTTTGTTCTTGAACCTCTAGTTTAAATCTTAATACAATTTACATTTCCTTTAAGAAATCTTTACTTTTTACATTTTCTCATCATTCTATCTTATTATCCATCATGATTTCTTCTCTAACCAAACTTGATTTTGGGAGAATCACTATGGGTCTTGAGTAGTCTCATTAGGGTTTGAGGATGAGTTGGATGAGGGGGATCTAAGCATGGATTAGGTTAGTCTAGATCTTAAATCAAACATTCCTTCCTTGTCTAAGACATCCTAATACTTTTTCTTGCATGAAAATGAGGAAAATGACATAGACCATCTCATGGACACCAAGTGTTTGATGAAATATCCAAGAGAGTTTAGAGAGAATGGATTGGTGTTTAAGGACTTAATTAAGTTGATCTAGTAATTAGATTTTAATTCACTAGTTATCATCATTTCAAATGGGAATTTGATAATGATCTCATAATTAGTGAAATGATTAGTTGCATGGAAATGAATTAATCAATTAAATGGATCATTAACCTAGGGAATAACTAATTAGTGTAATTAGACATCTTAAATTATGCTTAGTGAACCCAAGTCACAAATAACTCATCTTAAGACCCTTCTTTAATAATTGCATAAACTTAATCATTTAAATTACTTGCATTTAGTTCACTTAGTTAATTTGAATTAAACAATAAACCTCATTAGCTTAGATTAAGAAAATTCTTGCATTTTAGGTGTCAATTATAACGAGTTTGGATTCGATTCCTCTTAAACTACAACTGTTTAGAGGTATTGATACCCTCAAAAGGATTGTAAAATCCGAGTATCAATTATCATGTGGTTAGAATCTATTAAATTATAAAATTTGTATTGAACTAATAATGTTTTACATATTTGTCTTTGAAATTTCTAAAACCAGATAAATTTTTTTAATTTATCATTTTTTCAATTGGAATGATTTTCTAAAAATACTTTAATGATGACACATAAGATTTTAGTCATCTCTTGTTATCCTCATGCTCACACGCCAGCACTATTTTTTCTCTTTATATTCTCAATTAATATATAGGATGTTGGGGTAAAAACCCTCACACCTTAACAAACATTTAAGACTATCTCATAACTAAAAAAAATCATGTTTGGGCTCTAAATCCGTAAACCTCAAACTCAAATGGGGTCAAAAAAACCTCAACTCTGGTTAATGGAGCCTCTGTTAGCCAGCCGGATCTTCATCTTCAAACACCTCGTGGAGAGCACTCCGAGATCCAAAAGGTAGGATACAAAAAAGGGAACCCAAAGGTCCCATAAAGGTAAGATATAAATCGGGATTCATAAAGGAACTCTTGGAGGTAGTGCCCTACTCACTCCCTTTTACCTTACTATTTCTCTAGATATGATGTGCCTTTGGAACATGAGAGAAAAAACAGCGCCAAGGCAGCCAGGGATCTCTTTACAGTTAAAGAAATAATCTTGTCCCACCCATGGTCAAGTTATGCCCAACACCAAGTACATAGAAATGTGTTCATGGGTTAGTGGATGGTCAAAATGCTTGAGAGCACCTTAATAGACGTAAAGAGCACGTTAAATGACTTCATCATCAAGTGAAAAACCATATGAAGCGCCTCCAATACCAATCTGATATGAACCATAGACGAGAAGGATGGTAGATAAAAAGCACAAAAAAAAAGTCGATCCTATCTAAATCGAAGTAACTCGAATCAGAACCAGACCGGCCACATCCGTATAACTAAACTACATGGTTTACTAATTCAGGTTAGGTATCCTCTATAAATATAGCCCTCACTCGCTACGAGAAAGAATCGGATAATCTTTTACTCATCACTTAGGATAAGATTGCTATGATTTAATATTTACTCTATTTTCTCAGATAGAGCTCTTTATCCCTAAGTTTTAGTGGGATTTCTCTCGCTTCTCAGTTAAGTCCTCGCTGGAGTGACATCATCGGCTCTCAAGAGCAATCGACTTCTCTCCTATCTCGCTACGTTCGAGTGGTTAAAAGTTCCAAAATTTAGGCGACGTTTAACTCATTCTTGCTTTTTTCCAAAAACTTCCAAAATCTCGACATTTTGGTAAAAAATTGAGACTACGAAGAAATTAAGGTCCAAATATCGTCGTTTTCAAACCTTGTTGTTTCGGAGGATCGCTCCTTCTACCTGATAAGAACTTTTCCAGTAACATTTGACCTCATCCTGCTCAAGTGCATTTTTGCTTTAGATATTTCCACTCAAAGAGCCTTTGAAAACTACTGATAATTCCCGGACCACTTAGTCTTTCCGGACCGAAGTTGAACTAAACCTTCTTTGTTTTACCAACTATACTTCTATTTTTCAACGTCAATCCCGTGTTCAAATAATTGACTTGAGTGTCGGAGAATTTTCAGGAAACACAAACTCGTTGTGTTTTTCCAGGAGGCTTCACGTTTGTTTTCTCTTTGCTGTTGTAGGAGGTTTACTGCCTAGCGGGATGAACCCCACTCCAAATCACATTTCAGCCCAGCCCCAAGATTTTAAGATCAAACCAAAGTGCACCCTCAACTCCTTGGAGTTCATAAACATCAGCATCTCACTTGCGCTACTTTCCCGACAAAAAAGACCGAAGTGTCCAGAGTTCAATTCGTGGTGGACTTAGTAGTATATAAACGGACCCCATATTCGTAAGCCCAAGAGCGATCGAAACCCGCATAACTTAGGCCCAATCCATTCTCAAGTCCAGATTCGCGAGGTATCTCATACACGTGGCAGTGATGTTTTTTACCCAAAACATACGGGTTATAAGTTTCGAACGTTTCTAATACATTTTAGATCAATTAAAAACCAGGTTAAAATGAACATTTTATAATGAATCCGCTCTATCGTTAATTATTTTCATCTGGAAGCTTTAACATGAAATAATTATTCTTACTAAAATTATATGATTTATAAAATACAATTCTTTTCTATTCACTTTCAAATATTTAGATTAATAGCATGTCATCACTTTATTTAGCATATCATCATCTTTATATACTCTTTTTTTAACTTCAGCATTTTCAATGATGGTTTCTCTAAGAATCTCTCACCAATTAAAAATAAAAAAAAATAATAAGAAAGTAAGAGAGATGAGAGAGATGGTCTCTCAGATAAAGATTTTGAAAAACCCTTAAAAAAGTCATGTGATACATGTTTAATTGTAATTGACTACTTTTTTTATAAATAACAAAAATTTAATCATAAAATCAAATTATAATAAAATATATTTTTTATGTTATTTGAGTGAGTCTTTAACCATTGAGAATACTTTAATAAATTTATTAATATCAAAAGGCGTGATCTAAGAACTTCGAAACAAATGATTACATAAACAAAAATATTAATATGCTAAAGATGATGTGAAAGTGAATTTAGCCATACAAAAAAATTATACTTAATTCATTTAAAGAGCTCTGTTAATTTATTTTGTGAATTCTTTAAATATAATCAAATCGTTTTTGGAGTTTTTCTCTTAAATGACTAAAATTATCTACAGCTTTAAGTGAAAATTTAGTTAACTTTGTGTAAATATTTAAGTGTTCAGATATTAGTTTGAATGTAAGTGATATTAGATAGATATGATAACTTTGAAGAGAATATGAGTGATTTCAAACAAGGAGACAAAGATTTGGCTAAACTTTTGGACTTGTTAGCTTATTGAGGAAAAATGCATTTGGATATATGTATTGGTCGACAGCCTATGAAATATCGGGATCATATCTTTTTTGTATGTTCATAGATTTTACAACGGCTTGGGATAGCCTCGCTCGAGATATTATGGTGAACTATGAACAAATTCTCAACGATTTGGGAGGAGAACGTTGATTTGCTTTATAGATCCATTCTCAAAATCACACCATACATGTCTTAAGCTACTATTCATTGGATTTGTAAAGGGAGGAATGCTTCTCGTCATGGTGAACCTCCAATCTCATCACGAAGGATTATCCAACAGCTCGATAAAACTATTTGTAACCATCTTTGCATTGTTTGAAACTCTTCTCATAAACATGAAGAGAGTCTTCAAATTTGGTTTTAATCTCAGTTGTGTTAGTTTCCATTCACTTTAGAAAACAATAAAAAAAAATTTGGCTTAAAATTAATTTATATTTAGTTCAAGAGACAAATTTCTAACTTACTCATATTATTATTTCCATCAATGTTTTCGTTTCTTTAAACCAATCAACTTAAACTATAAGAATTATCTAATTTAGATAGAAAAAATTGATAGAAAATTATTTAATACTATCAATTTAATATTAAAAAGAAATACCAAATTTTTCTAAATAAAATCTTCAGCTTTCTACAAGGAGATGATCAAAACAATTTTTTTTAAAAAACTAATGTTATCACTAATTTGTGTGGGGTGGCGTCAATTGCAGTAAGTGTATATTTCACTCTTTTAATTGCAGTTTTGTAAGGTTGTCGGTTTAAATCCCCGAACTATAAATCCTCTATGAATATATATACGAATTATAACCCAATGTCTATGAATTACCCAATGTTTAAAACTACATGAACTAAGTAAAAATTCGAAATAATACAATTAATTAAATAGGTCTAATCTAATATTAACGAAACTTGTTATCTATTTGTTAACGTCCGGATGATACAAAGTCTTTTTATATATTTATTTAATAAGTTATATATATTAACATTTAGCATAATCTAAATGCAATTGAGAATTGACCGTAGCGTAATGGTTATTAAGGTCTTTTTTTTAACATACATATCCGGATTCTAAAGCCATTTCCCACAATTTGTTGTTTTACATCTATTAAAAATTGTATAATGTGTGGTTCGAACTCTTTGAAACTGAGCTAAACTTGATTGATTTATTTCCAACTGAGCCGACTCCAGATTTTTTTTTAAAGTACAAATTAATAGTCATAAAGACATCGGGTCGTTCAAAACCCTTTGTCTTCTCAATTTTTTCTATCCACAGCGAGAAAAATAACGACTTTTCTCTTTCTTTGTATTCACTCTTACACTCCTCGCCGTTACTTCTTCTATCTCCGGTCATAACATCACAAAAATCCTCTCTTTAATTCACCGGATTATTATTTCTTCAACTTCTACCTTTCCTAATAATACTCGTCGAGAAATCAACAGTTGTCAAACAATCACCGTCATATTTTACTAAAAATTGGCGCACTTATACACCAAATTTGTTAAACAAATCCCTTACAACATATCCGTTCTCAAAATCGACACTCCAATCATCGCTCTTGGAATCTTAACCGCACTTGCTCCTTCTTCCGCCAGAAATAGCAACATCACTAGACTTCTCAAGGAGCCGGTTGTAAGACCTTTGGGAGCCTCGTATTTATTATCGTCAATTTGTAGTGTAAAATGACAAGGCAAGTTAAGTCAGTTGGCAATGTATTTGGAAGTTGGCTCGTTATGTAGACTTCAAATCACACTTTTGGGATTTCAATATATATATATATATATATATATATATATTATGTAGGCAATATCGTTCGAACCTGAGTTTGAAGTCTTGAACGAAGCTTTTAATCCCTTGTACTACGATCAATTCATATTTAAATAAAGTTATACTAATATATAACTTAAATAAATGTATATTAAGATGCTCTAACGTTGGTTAACAAACGTTAACAGACATGTAACTAATTTCGTTAATATTTTGAATTATCCCTGAATTAGTTATTTCATGTAGTTATTTCAAAATTTTAATTAGTTCATGTAATTTTAGATAATGAGTCATAGTTCGTGTATATATTTACAGAGAATTTATATTTTGGGGAGAGTTTAGGCTGAAAACCCTAGTTTTGTACCTTTCAAAACTTATTTACAGTTTTTGTATCTTTTGAACTTTTTTTTTAATGGAAAGATCGATTTTACCCTTTTTTTCTCCTCTCCATTCCATTTTCTCTCCAACTTCCCTTTTTCACCCCCCATAATTTTGAATGCGGCCAATTTCGCGCCGGTGGAGTGTTCGGCCGCGGAGAAAGTCGCAGTGGGACTTCTATCGGCCAATTAATCGGAATTAAGAAAAAATCAGGGAATTTCGTGGACAGTGTATTCGTCTTATTCACTTGTCCATTATCTCTTAAACATGTGTTTACTATGTACGTTTTACATGAATTCTTCACCACGTGAACACGTATTACCTCGTTGTCCACCAAAATGTATATTACATAACGTGTGGTGGAACCCACTAATTGCTATCCATCAGAAGCATCTAGCATGTGACATGATCGTGGTAATGATCATGAATAGTAGATCATGCGAACACCAAATCAAAATTGTCTACCTAAGTTTTCCAAAATAAGTCTGGTATGTGTTATTAATTCTGGTATATCAACCGATGATATCTTTACTGCGGCAATGCTCGCAGCCGAATACTTCATTGTCGCAACATTAATCACCTTCAAAAAAAGTGGGGATTAAAAAAATGGAAAAATTGAAGAGAGGATAGAATAAATTAATATTAAGTAAAAGTTAATAGAAAAGATATGATGAGATTGTTAATCTAATGGAATGGAGATAAAATGGACGTAATGTAATATATCAAAACCATTTTGAACAGTGAAAAATATACATAATTGCAATCAATTATACATACAAAGATACAACTTTGCTATTACAAACTTAAAAAAAGTATATTAGATGCAATTATTTTAATTTGCGAGACAGAAAAATCATATTAGTAGAAAAAATCTTACGTACGCGTGTTTACATTACAAAATGGAAA
The DNA here is from genome assembly GCA_900116095.1 of Euclidium syriacum. Lineage (NCBI taxonomy): Eukaryota > Viridiplantae > Streptophyta > Magnoliopsida > Brassicales > Brassicaceae > Euclidium > Euclidium syriacum. The sequence goes on along the minus strand of FPAK01000009.1, from coordinate 8,172,260 downwards.
CATTCAAGACGTGTGGTAACAATCATTAAGCTTGCTACGAACATGGAATGAGAACAACAAAAAAACCCCAAAGTTCTATTTTACCATTCTTAGTTTAGGTGGTGATTTTTTTCATGTATAGATTAGCTAAATTTAGTGTCCTTTTTAAGCTTTAAATATGAATCGGCTTTTCTCCTACTTCACGAACAGAAGAAAAATAAATAAATAAAAAAAGCAACAAGAAGGATCATACCATATTTGATAGAAGAACTAAAAATGAAGGCTTGGATGGTAATCTTGTTGATAATTTGTGTCGCTGGGATTGTGGAGCAATCAGAGGCTCTCCAAGGCCAAAAGCCAAAGTATTTAAAGCTAGACCCGTGCTCGCGTTCGAATCCTCCGCCGGGTTGCAAAAACAACCAAAATGGCCAAAAAAAACCTCCGGTCATTGGGCCTCGTCGTAGTTGCACTATGTATGCTCGGTGCAAGCGAGCAACTTAAACTTCTGATGATGTCTCTCTTCATTTTTTCTTCTTCTACATGATATCGATCGGTTTTGTTGTTTTTCATAAGATACACAAATAAAAAATGCTATTAATATATATATTAATTTATATAATAGAAGTTATGGGTTCGCACAGTATTTGCGGGTTGCGAAACCATTTCGATATATAAATCACCTTTGGAGAATTTCACTATATTGTAAATGTGATATAATAAAAGTAAGATTATAACCAATTGTGAAATAGTCTTACGTATATAAAATACATTAACATAGTTTAAATGGAGGATTTGTGCAAGTTACGACTTATTTCACTTCATCCTAAAGAGAAACCCTTTTTAGTTATCATGCATATTCTTAAAAGATTTTCAATCTAGGTGTTTCGAATTTTTTTGATACAAATCACCTTTTGAAAATATCAGATGTCTATATTGTAAATGTGATATAAGAAAAGTACGATTATAATGAATTATGAAATTAGTAATAAGAAGATGTTCAAAACTTGAAAGAGTCTTACTTATATAAAAATCAATAAAATGGTTTAAATGGATGACTTGCATGGACTAAGAAATATCCTATACTCGGTTTCCAATTTTTTTTCCGAAATTAATTGATTTTTTGGTTTGGTTTTGTTCGGTTTCGGATAGTACGGTTATTTTTATGTTTGCCAAATATAACTGAAAATTTTGTTTTTGGTTGAAATTCAGATAACTTTGGTTCTAAGTGATTTTTCAAACGAGAAATCGTCTAAGATACTCTTATTTGGGAAGAAAAATCATGCATTAATCAATATCCTAAGTGATGAAGTCATGATATTGTATATAGTACCATTAAAGTAGAGAGTCCTACCGATTATATCATATTGAACGCATTAGAGATCTATAAAACGATTGAGAACCCTAGATCTAACAAGTAAAGTACTCACACATAGCAAGTAAACCATAATCAAATCAATATCAATAACTTGCATAAAAGTAGAGATTATAGTTTATAATGAAAACATGTCATGGGTCTGTCTCCCTCCTTATAAGAATCCTAGAAAGTAAACTCAAGAAACCTCAAGAACAAATGTGGTTCCTTAAGGCAAAGAAAAGAGTTTTTGGTGGCTTGAGATTTTTTCTTCTCCTTGTTGATTGATGAATGGATATATGCCGTAATTCCAACGCTTAAGAGAGTATATATAGCTCTATGAGCCATGCAAGGGTTGTCATTAAAATTCCAAGACTTCGGATTTTAGAAAAACCCTGCAAAACAATTCTCTTTCTTCTGACCGATGTAATCGAGTCGGTCGACTTCATCTTTCATTGACTTGTTCTTCACATTATCTAGAAATCTTCTAAGTCTTCTCCAAATGCTCCATCACGTGAAATTTTTTATTTAACATGCTTAAAGTGTGGATTTGGCTCCAAAACTATATAAAACATATATGTGAAAATCGGTAAAAATATCGATACATAAACCAATTAGATTTTTAACAAAATATTTTTTTCGCGTTCTTCCAAGGTTTCATCGTTTTTTCCTCAAATTTTTTCCATAATTCAGCCAATTTTCAGTGCAAACAACGAATTTCAACAATTTAACAACCATAATAGCCAAAATTAATCTTTATTTCCAAAACATGCAAGTTTTCTAAAAATCTAATACGAAATAATCCGAAGGTTGAAGGAACAAATGGTTGCTGTCCAAGGATATGCAAGAACAGGTTAAGAAAAAAGGAGATATGAAAGGTTTTTCACTTTCTGAAATAAATCAGAAACTTGGAACCACGCAGGTAATAAATAATTATATTCATTAATGAGATAGTATGGAGGTTTTGTTAAATGTGCTTTACTTATTTGATTTCTATAGGAGAATGAAAGTGTTTTGGTTCCGAAAAGTGAAGAAAAAGGTCTTATGAAAGAAATGACGTATGATGAGGATTTGGCTGAAGATACATGTGATATAGTAATTTCTGGTTGGAAGGAGATTCTTGTTGCACATTGATGAGATGGGAAATTGAGTGTTTTAACATCAGATTTCTATAAGATTTTATCCAATTATCCCATCTTTATTTCATTTTTCATGCATTTAGGATAGATTTCCGTGTTTTGCATCTTAGTAGTCCCAGGAGTTTGCATTTGCACGTTTTGTGTGTGTTTCAGGACATTCTCAGTTTACCCGAAGGGACAAAAACTCAAAAGCATGAAGTGACTCACAAGAGAAGGCAAAGAGCTAACGATCAAAGGCAAGGAGCTAACGATCAAAGGCCAACCTTCACTCATATCGAGATCCTATCGATATGGAGGTGAAGGAGATCGACACCCATATCGATCGATAGTGGTGAGTCAAAAGCAAAAAGCAAATGCCAAAATACCTCTTGGCCGACTTTAGACTCCTATAAATAGCATATGTTCCCTCACTTGAAACACATCACATTAAGACATTCTCTCTCTACCTATAGCTCTAACCACCTAAAAGGTGGCTTGTAAATATTTTTATTTTTTATTTTTACTTTTGTTTAATTTTCTTATTTAATTTATGAAAAACCTTTTTTTTTTTATTTAACTTTTTTATTAATTATGTTTAATTGAGAGGGATTAATTAGGAGAGAGAGGGTAATAAGGGATCTCATTAATTAGGTTAATTAGTTGATTCAATCAGAAATGCAATGGTATTTGTAGTTATTAAGGCCGTTAGTCGCTTGCCTCTCTCAATAGGCCCGTTGATAGAACAAACGCCGAGCGAATCGGATGTCCTCGAGGAAATTCTCGAGACAACCATATAAAACCTCTCGAGAAAAAAAATCTCTAACCAAGGCGCATAACCTTAGTTAGTTAGTTTCGTAAATTCCCTCTCAAACCAAACCATTCTCCTCTTAGTTTCACACTTTTCTCTTAGTTAGATAGATTAGTTACGATAAACCCAACCAACCAACTATAAACCCCCCGTTTTTACAATCCGGTTTCGATAAACGGTTTTAAACGATTTGATAACTTCCGCGCTCCTTTGGGTTCGATCCCTCAATTTCTACAACAAGTATAGCTTATATTTGGTCTAAGATTGAGGTGTTTTATAAATTTAAAACTTGAAAACACCGACACATCACACATAAGGGAAAAATATTGTTTGAGGAGATGTTTGTTGATATTGGGTTCAACTTCTAATTATTTATAATTAGAGGGGTTCGTTTTTGAAAAAGTATAAAGTAAGAAAACAAGAGGAAACCTCGGAAAAAGGATGTATTATTAATAATCTGAGTTACAAGGGTGTCAACTCGGGATGCCGAGTTGACTTTATCAAAGAGAAGTAAAACCTAGGCGATCTAGTTTGTCTTCTCCCCGATTCTGAATGAATTTTATTAGTGAGGGGGGTATGTATTTATATATCCTTAATAGTCGGTCTGGTAAGCCCATGGGCTAACCTCGGAAAAATGAAATATTTCCATTTTTCCAAGACTAGGGAATCTGTGATAAGATTTGATCTTATATTGTCCGAGCTTTAGGCTTCTGCCTAGGACGATGTTGTTTATACCCCCGTTTCGGACACCAAATTCGATCACTCTTTAACGAGGGTTGACATTCCTGTTGTCGGGACTTATAACTTAATAAGTTATTAGGGAAGAGCTCGACAGGGACCGAACTCCAAGTATTGCCAAACTATTGATAAAAGGGTATAACCCCACCATCAACAGTAAGTCCCCCCCCCCCAGTTTGTCTGAGGATGTCTTCGGGCAGCATTGGCGAATGTTCATCCTAATAGCTTGTCAATAAATGAAGTTCGGTATTAGTCGATCTTTGTCTTCAATAGTCTTAGTCTTAACTCTACAACATTCTCCGTCCTTCAATTTGGCGGGAAAAAAACGGATAACGAAAAGTCATTTCGCGTAAACTTTTCAATTCTCGCAACACCTTTCACCTCCCAAGCGACGTGTCGTCTCGAAAACAGATGAAAATAAATGAGAAGAAAGGTGTCTCCTTTCGCCTCAGGTGTTGGCTAATCAAATTTCTTCATCACTGTAAACGAAACTTTCATCATTATTTGTTCGTTCTATAAAACCACTCATTATCGATTAATTTTTCTCATAATCGACTCTCCACTCTCCGAGGTAACCTTCAATCTTTCTTCTCTGACTAATATCCTTTTACGAAATGTCCGGGAGAAACGACCTCAAGGTTTCGATTTTTTGGAATGCTCATCCTTGGCCAAGTATCCCAGATGTTGGACCTTCCCTTTTTTCTAGATCTAAGATCGGATCGATTAAAAGGATAGCTTTGAACCCCGCAGAGATTGATATTCTGGTTCCGAGGTCCGACCAGAGACCTTGGACCCCACCATCAGGGTACGTCTGTCTCTACGAAAGCTTCTTTGCCGAAGCCAATCTTTGGTTTCCAATCCCACAGTTATAGGTAAGTTACTATGTCCGTCGAGGAATGGCGATGTCACAACTAACACCGAACTCTGTAAAAATCATCACCGAGCTTTCGGTACTCGCAGCTCGGTGCAACATTCGGTTAAACTCCTAGAAACTAGAAGAACTGACGAACCTTTCTAGTAATGGAAATCCAGAGGGGACCTTCAAACTAAGCATCAAACCCAAGAAGAATATCCTCACTGGATTCCGTACAGGCGCGAAGTTATGGTTCCGAAGTTACTTCTACGTCCGAATCAACGAAGCTTCGGTTTGCAGATCTGACGCCACAATCTTCTGAAATTGGAAGATTATAATTGGTAGAAGTTAGGTCTTCTCCTTCCTTTTTCATTCTGATGCTAAACTTTCTTTGTTTCCTTTACAGTCAAACCGAGCTGCTTCCAAGCGTTTCCGCCGAATTTCTCCGAAGAATTCGAAAAACTTAAAGCAGCAGGAGAGCTTCAGTGGGGCGATATACTTCCATCTTCAATTTTTAAAGCTCGATCCTGGGCCGGTACATTCTCTTCGATCTTCCTAATTCTTTGCTGAGCTTCTTCTCACGATTAATTTTTTGTAGGACGAGAGGACTGAGAAGGCAACGATTCTTCTCCTAGAATGAAGAGATCAAACCCCGAAGGAGCTTCCGGCAGGAATCAGAACCTTCTCCCAAGAAAGAAACAAAGCTCCGAGACCGCAAAAAAGTAGAATGCGGAGAACAAAAAGCTTATCTTGCCCGTGAAGGATCACCATGCATTCAAATTTGAATTTGACGGTGCGGATCTGCTTTTTAAGGATAAGAAGAAAAGCGCCAAGCTCTTACGAAAGGCGAGCGGCTTTGACAGTCGTTTGTCCGAGGTCTGCTGTGAATCGGATACTCTGGAAGCCCTTTCTTGCTCACTTTTCAAGGTAACATCTGAGACAACTTTTTCTTTTCTTGAGAAACTTCTGCTAACATTTTTATGTCCGCTTCAGACGGTGGGTTTTGTCGGCCAGGCGTTTCTTCGGTATGAAACCTCGGTTTTTAAGAACCTCGGAAGAAAAGCGTCGAGCTCTTACGAAAGGTGAGCGGCTTTGACCGTCGTCTACCCGAGGTCTGCTGTGAATCAGATACTCTGGAAGCCCTTTCTTGCTCACTTTTCAAGGTAACATCTGAGACAACTTTTCTTTTCTTCAGAAACTTCTGCTAACAATTTTATGTCCGCTTCAGACGGTGGGTTTCGTCGGCCAGGCGTTTCTTCCCTTTAATTTCTCGGCCTTACTTTATCGGGCTCCGAGATTCTTTTGGGCAATTTTTATTTTGGTCGAGAACGTGATCCAGGTTCCGACTTTGTATGAACCTCGACATAGTTGAATTGTAAACTTCAAAACTAAAACCAAGGTTCATGGTGTTGCAGCTGAACCTTGTAAAAGGCTGCCTACGTACCCTCGGAGGGGATCAAGCCACACGTAGTTCCAAATTGTGGGTTTTTCTTGACTATCCCTGAAGATCCGAGAAATTAACGTTTTTTTTTTTTTTTTTTTTTTTTTTGCCTTCCGTGAAAACTAAGCTCTTCCCTTTCGACCTTTCTTGGTTGTTCTCCTTAGGTACTGCTCCCTTTCGAAAAGTTCTGCCAAGATTTCAGCAGATATTGGTTTCTTCTTGTTGACTGTGGTTAATGTGAGAGATTGATTCGGGGGTTCTGCTTGACTTCGTCGGAATTTTTTTTCTGTTACGAAGCATCTCTGAGCCATCTTTTGGTCACCTCGGACCGCGAAATATCCTTTTGGAGTTGGGAATTTCATGCACTGATGGAACTGCTTCCATAGAGTATAACCACGGTGTTCCGACGATTGCGTTATAAATGGTGGCTCTTTCCACTACTTCGAACTTCACGATTTTTGTTACCCCTCCGGCCGATACTGGAAGTTTGATGGTTCCCACAGTTGGGACTGTATATCCTCTGAAAGCGGTTAGGTGTTTGACCCGGGCTCTAATCTTCTGGTCCTTAACCTCCATCTTTTGCAGTGTATATCAAGAAATGACATCCACCGACCTTCCGGTGTCGACGAGTATCCTTTGAACATCACAGTCGCCTATCTGGAGTTCGAATACGAGTGGATCATTATGGGGAGCGTCGATTCCTTTCAGGTATTCGGTGGTAAATGTCAGTTTTTTCTGCAGAGTGGAGCTTCGCGGAACCTGATCCACGGATAGTCTAAAGATACTTCGTTGAATTGATCGAACGGAATCTTCAGAGTTCGCGAGTCCTCCCATTATCATATTAATCCTTTTCCTCTGGTTTGGGGGTGGCGAAGGGAGAACTTCTCCTTCTTCCGTATCTTCACGGGAAGGCGGGTTTTCTTCATCTTCGCGTGTTTTATGCTTCTCTTTTTCTCGGTCTTGTTCAAATCGGATGGCCATGAGATGATTTTTTTCAGAAATCTTCGGTTTTGTGTCCCGGTCTTTTATGATACTCACACCAGGGGGTAGTCGGGTCGTCAGGATCTCGGGTGTATGTATACTTCGACTTATCCTTCCGAGATACATCCTTGGGCGAGTTTGTTACCGAAAAGGTTATTTCCGACTTTGATTTTTCCTTCCGAGGTTGGTCCCATTCTACTCGTCACCCTTTTGCTTTCTCCTATGGTTTCGTCTCTTTGTTTATCCTTGTGGATCCGTGTACTTTGGCTAGTTCGGCACGATTCTCTTCGATCCTTATGTGATTATTTGCTCGATGAAAAGCATCGTTCATAGATTGGGGCCGATGAGCAGAGAGTTCGTCTCAAAACCTCGTTTGATACCAAGTCGCAGCACTAAGTGCTCCAATTGCTAAGTCGTCGTCAATCCTCAGTCGCGAGTAAATTGCCTTAAATCTTTTAATGAAGTCTCAGAGTGGCTCTTTTGGTCCTTGTTTTACTGCGTAGAGGTCCGTTGGCGTGGTCTGTTGTTCGAGATGAAGCATGTACTTCTTGAAGAAAGCTTCACAGAGTTCTGCAAAACAACCGATTGAATCGGGAGGCAAACTAGTAAACCAGGCTTGGGCATCTCCTCTCAAGCTTTCTAAAAAGAGTTGACATCTTCCCTCGTCCTCTTCACCTCTTTGGAATTCGGCTCGGCCGACTTTGACTAAAAAGGCTTAGATGTAGACAGCAGGGTCTCCGGTCCCGTCGTAGGTTGGGAGTCTTAGCTTGTCGTTGAGTGCGACTCGCGCTCGTGTGATGTTATGAGTGAATGTACTTCTCTCCGTTTCTACCAGTAATTGATCGACTTCGAGGGCGATGCTTGTTGCTTTGTGGACTAGCGATCGCATCTCCTCTTGTTCTCTTTTCAAGATTACGATCAATTGGTCGGTGCTCGGAATCTGAGTTACATCATCCCCACTTCTCAAACTTCGGCGCGTAGTGGACGTCCTGGGTTCTCTTGGGCCGGTCTGGTCGTCCTCGAAAGTTACCCGCTGAGAAGTGGTTCGTGAAGGTCTAACCAAAGTCGTTTTAAGAGTTTGGTTATGGCTCTGGGATCTCAACGTTTGGAGTTCTTCTAATATGATCGCGAGTTGGTCGATTAGGCTTCGGTTAACTCGATGCTGATGGTTAATTTGCTCTGCCAGCCAATTCTCACGCTGCTGGCGTGTTCCTATCATTGCTTCTTCGGGGGTCGTCACCTATTCAACATTCGGAACTCGATTTGTTATATGCCGTTCTTCTCCGTTATTTGATGATTGTATTGGCGTGGATTACTCGGCTGTCCGAGGATCAGGGCGAGGGGTTGTTGACGCGCTTGGTAACTCTTGCGAGTTCCTGATCTCGGCTGTTGAAGCTCCGACTATGGGATTGGTAGGAGTTATGAATCCCTGCTCGCCGAGTTGACTGGGTGTTGCCTGCCTGAGGGTAACTCAGTTCACGGACTATGGGATTGCGACTCTCAAATAGGGTTCTGACAGATTTCCTAGCTAGATGATTAGTATATCGAACCGTAACTTCTTCATCGCTTACTTCGGCGACTTCGCCGTCTCGACGTTCGTCTGTAGACGGCGTTTCTGTGTTCATCCTCCTGTTTTCTAAGGTTTCTGTTTTACTTACCAAAAGTCAGCTCCCCCCTACCTGGCGCGTCAAATAATGATACTGGATTCAACTTCTAATTATTTATAATTAGAGGTGTTCGTTTTTGGAAAAGTATAAAGTAAGAAAACAAGAGTAAACCTCGAAAAAAGGATGTATTATTAATAATCTGAGTTACAAGGGTGTTGATGTATCATGGATTTTACCGGTTTTCTACCATGATATAGTAGGTTTTATGGAGTCTTTGTAGCATGTTTTGAGCATTTATGCAGGATTTACTAGCAAAAGACACTTTGGAGCAAAAAGAACTAAAAAGAAGGTTTTATGGAAGTTTCCACGTGATTCGAGAAGACTTAGAAGATTTGGAATCAAAATGAAGAAATGTTGTTGCGAGCCCCAAGTCGACCGACTGAAGAAGATGGAGTCGACCGACCGTGACGCCGAGTTAATTTAGAAGATTTTCTTATCAGGCCTTTCGCGGAACCCTAAACACTAAGACTCATTCACGACCTATATAAGCACCTCTTAAAAGGCACAACGAGAGAGACCCCCGCACAAGAACTCGGAGTAATACAAGTTTCTCTTTGATTTTTGTTTCCATTTTTTTTAGCATTTAGATATTGTTCTTATCATTGTTCTAGACTCTGAAGAAGTTTAGTGAGTGTTCTTTCTCAATTGAGCTTTGTGAGCATCTGATCTTCTATTGTATAATTCGTTTTACATGCACTTCATTTATAAAAAGATGATTTGTTTTACTAAAACCATGTCTGAGTAGTTTATTCATTAGATCTAGGGTTTTCAAAGGGTTTACAACGGATCATTCTAAACGGTTTTGATTTGTGGAATAAGCCATGTGATTCTTCACTACAAACAGTATTTTACATTTAGAGGTGACACAATTAACCACTTTTAGATTATCAAGGTCGATCTTTCTGCCGGAGACGGAGATAGAGACGCCAAAAGAGTCTGTAGTGAGCAAGGTGCGTTCTAAGTCAAATGAATGTTTGATTAGACACCTTGTGAACAGATCTAACTCGTTCGCACTAAAGCTTATTTACTTTCAGCGAAAATCCAAAGAGATTTTAGATTTTGGGATTTAAATAAAGGCTATTTTCTAGTACACTAATAGGATCTAGTAGTTTAAAGTGTTTAGAGTTCAAGAAGTCACCAATAACCGTGATCCCAAGTTTTCCCAATTGATTTCCCTTAGATCTAATGTCCTTTTAAAGTTTGCAACACATCACAAGTCATTAGCATATTAGAATCATCGTAGTACGTTTACTTTTGCATATGAATCCAAACTAACCCTAGCTCTCTGTGGGATCGATAACCTAAATACTACAACTGTACACTGTGCACTTGCAGTTAATTTTGCGTGAATAAATTTGCACCATCAAGTTTTTCTGGCGCCGTTGCCGGTGAGTTTCAGTGTTAGTTTGGTTTTCGTTAGGAAATTTGCATTAAAGTTTTGCATAACATTGTTGCATCAAGATATTTTTTTTTGAGACGTCTGGAAACCCTTGTTCTGATTTGATACAGGTCACAACTTCATAATGAATCAGGAAGGAGACACGCAAAGCCGATCAATTGAAGGGGACGAACACCCGAGTCGACCGACTGTATCTCTCAGTCGACCGACTCGTGATCCACCTCAAAAGGAGGAGAAAGAAAATCATAAGGAGAAAGAGGAGGAGAAAGCCACTGAGATAGTAAACGGAAGTGGTACTAACGAGGAAGAACTCAACATTGCTGGAAGTTCTGAGAATAAGACGATAGAGGACCAATTCAAGGTAGCACAAGGAATAATGAACGTTTCAACATTGAACAACTCGACGAACGATTCTTCAAGAGAAGAGAATGAAAAGAAGAAAGAAGAAACAACAATCGAATCTAGACAGATCCTCAACTCAAAAAGCATTGAAAAACGCATGATCAACTCAAATCCCGGAGAAACAATTCGTTCCATCCGCACAAGCCCAGTCGACCAGACTCGAGTCGACCGATTTCCACAAAGTTGACCGACCTGGAGGCAGAAGCCCAATTCGACTATTTTCAAGACGAGAAAAGAAGATCAATAGGAGATGCCTGGACTAGAAGATGATGTCTATCTTACCACCAATGATGGAAACTCTGAACGAAATTTCTACCCTGGACGAGGGTATGATCCAAACCACATCAAGGCCGCACTAAAAGAAGATGAGCTCAACATCAATACCAAGGTGATACGAAGTCTATTGGAGATCAAGCCTTATGAGAACGAAAGAAGCAGCCCACTAAAACACTTGAAGGAAGTAGAAGACACACTGACATGAGCTGCCAAGGATGAAGGTATCTATAACAAGCTATGCCTAAACCTTTTCAAATACTCTTTGTGTGGAGGAGCCCTACTTTGGTATGAAAGATTTGAATCCAAGAAGATCAAGACGTGGCAAAACTTGAGGGAAATGTTTATTGAAAAGTTCTTTGTTGAACCACGAATGAATATTGCATCATTTATGCAATCCGAAGACGAGACTTTCAATGAAGCATGGAGAAGACAGGAGGACCACTTGCGCAACTGCCCAAATCATGGTTTCAATCCAAAGGAGGTAGTTTCAATTTTCTATAAAGGTTTGCTATGGGAGAATCAAGTCATTCAAGACACAATGAGCAATGGAAATTTCGACGCTTTAAATTCCAAGAAGGGAACCCATATCATACAAGACTATGTAAGGAGCGAAAGCGCGAATAACAGGGGAACAAGTCAAATGATAGCATGATGTATCATGGATTTTACCGGTTTTCTACCATGATATAGTAGGTTTTATGGAGTCTTTGTAGCATGTTTTGAGCATTTATGCAGGATTTACTAGCAAAAGACACTTTGGAGCAAAAAGAGCTAAAAAGAAGGTTTTATGGAAGTTTCCACGTGATTTGAGAAGACTTAGAAGATTTGGAGTCAAAACGGAGAAATGTTGTTGCGAGCCCTGAGTCGACCAACTGGAGAAGATGGAGTCGACCGACTGTGACGCCGAGTTAATTTAGAAGATTTTCTTATCAGGCTTTTCGCGGAACCCTAAACCCTAAGACTCATTCACGACCTATATAAGCACCTCTTAATCACTAGAAGAGGCACGAACCGCACAAGAACTCAGAGCAATACAAGTTTCTCTTGGCTTTTTGTTTCCATTGTTTTTAGCTTTTAGATATTGTTCCTATCATTGTTCTAGACTCTGAAGAAGATTAGAGAGTGTTCTTTGTCAATAGAGCTTTGTGAGCCTCTGATCTTCTATTGTCTAATTCGTTTTACATGCACTTCATTTATAAAAAGATGATTTGTTTTACTAAAACCATGTTTGAGTAGTTTATTCATTAGATCTAGGGTTTTCAAAGGGTTTACAAGGGATCATTCTAAACGGTTTTGATTTGTGGAATAAGCCACCTGATTCTTCACTACAAACAATATTTTACATTTAGAGGTGACGTAATTAACCACTTTTAGATTATCAAGGTTGATCTTTCTGCCGGAGAAGGAGATAGAGACACCGGTAGAGTCTGTAGTGAGCAAGGTGCGTTCTAAGTCAAATGAATGTTTGATTAGACACGTTGTGAACAGATCTAACTCGTTCGCACTAAAACTTATTTACTTTCAGCGAAAATCCAAAGAGATTTGAGATTTAGGGATTTAAATAAAGGCTATTTTCTAGTACACCAATAGGATCTAGTAGTTTAAAGTGTTTAGAGTTCAAGAAGTCACCAATAACAGTGATCCCAAGTTTTCCCAATTGATTTCCCTTAGATCTAATTTCCTTTTAAAGTTTGCAACACATCACAAGTCATTAGCATATTAGAATCATCGTAGTACGTTTACTTTTGCATATGAATCTAAACTAACCCTAGCTCTTTGTGGGATCGATAACCTAAATACTACAACTGTACACTGTGCACTTGCAGTTAATTTTTGGTGAATAACTTTGCACCATCAGGTGTCAACTCGGGGTGCCGAGTTGACTTTATCAAAGAGAAGTAAAACCTAGGCGATCTAGTTCGTCTTCTCCCCGATTCTGAATAAATTTTATTAGTGAGGGGGGGGGGTATGTATTTATATATCTTTAATAGTCGGTCTGGTAAGCCCATGGCCTAACCTCAGAAAAATGGAATATTTACATTTTTTCAAGACTATGGAATCTGTGATAAGATTTGATCATATACTGTCCGAGCTTTAGACTTCGGCCTAGGACGATGTTTTTTATACCCCTATTCGGACACCAAATTCGATCACTCTTTACCGAGGTATCCCTCGATCATTTGGGCCGAGGGTTAACATTCCTGTTGTTGGGACTTATAACCTAATAAGTTATTAGGGAAGAGCTCGGCAGGGACCGAACTCCAATTATTGTCAAACTATTGATAAAGGGGTAGAACCCCACCATCAACAATGTTCAAGGAGAATGTTAATGAAAAAAGCCGAAGCGAGGTGGAAAAGCCTGTTCTCCGGATAGATGGTACATTGGCAGCAAAGGCTTCATATGTGAAGAATGATTTAGAGGAATTGGTTAAAGCCCTAGCGCAACTGAAAAAAAAAACGGTTTATAGAAGGATTGATAACCTTGGAATCCATTTAGAGGGAAAGATTGATGACCCCGGAAGCATACTTATAAACCTATAGTGCTTTGTGAGCGTTGTTAAAGGGTTCAATGTTATTATTCCGGTGGCAGATATGTATAAGGCAGAGTAAGAGAAGGCATAGAAGGAGAAAGTAGAGAAAAATAAGACAAAGAAAGAGAAAGAGAAGGCACAAAAAGAAAAGTCAGAGAAAGAGAAGGAGGAGGTTGAGAAGGCAGAGATCATTGATGAGACAGAGTAAAAGGTCCGTTTCGTAGGAGAAATAGATGAGCAATTAAAATCTGGTAAAAGGCAGAGAGGGGATGGGTACGATTTGAGGAAAACAGAATAATTCCTTATGTTATGATTATTCTGAACTTATCTATCTATCTTAGTAAGTTTGAACTTGTCTTTATTAAATTTGAAGTTGTTGAATTTTCTGAACTTGCTTTTATGGTTGCTATTGTCATGATTTTCTGTGTTACTGATATACTAGACATTGCTACTTGTAATAATTGGTATTATTGATATATTAGGCATTACTAGATCTGATGGTTCTAGATACTTTACATATAATGATTCTCTGTTTTACTGATATACTAGACATAACTACATGTAATGTTATGATTCTAGGTACTATTGATGATATACTAGGATTTACTCTTTGTTATGATTCATATTACATACTCGTTGATGAATAGTCCAAGAAAAACCATTACAATGGAGGCAAAGAAAACTATCATCAACTTCTTATTCATCTTGTTATTTGGTTCGAGCATAGCCGCTTCTAACATCTCAACTTTCCTTGCAGTTGATCCCTTAATCTCGTCGACTTTTTTCTCGAATAAGACCAAATGCGTTATTAATCTCCTCGATTTGTACTTGTGGCACCACTCGTGACTGCCCTTATTGTGCCTCCTCAACCCATTTGAAAAACATGTGAATCTACCCGGAGTTGATGACCATGTGCGAACGCACGCCGATAGTACTTGCAGTCATGATTTTTTGGCGTCGCAAAAGTAGCTTGAATGACTACACCACCACATAAAGTACATAACTTTGGAGGACTCCCTATACAAGTGTATTTGTCTCGATTCGTCGAGGTTCCACTCGAAGAAGTAGATCTGGTGTGACTCATTTCTGTAAAGAAAATCGAGCCGAGAAAGTGAAACAAAAAATTGAACCCAGATTTAGCAAAATTAAATAATTAATTGAATCTTCGATAAAGAATCGAAAACAAAGGATTCAAGACACGAATCCAGAAATTGATATGTATTGAGGTTCAGTGGACCTAGATCTAGTAGATGGAATGGGGATGCTTCAATTTGATTTTTTTTTGGGTTCTCTGGGTTTTTTTTTCGCTAGACGAAATCGGAGGAAAACCACAAAAAAATGTCTTTAAGTATCGAGACACAATAAGTTCCTCGTAAACCTCACATTCGGCGAAAAATTAAATTTTTTGAAAAATCAAATTAGAAATTTATGATTCGGCGTAATTCAACATAGTAATATATCCAATTACATGGTTGTGCTCCCTTCCACATAGTTATACTTTTACGGTTTTTGAATAAAATTAGTATTACATAGGTCAACGCCCAATTATTTTGGTTGTACCTATGATTTAGTGTGAACTAGATGTATTTCAAACGGTCTTATAAAATAATTCGTGTAGTATCACATTTATTTTTGCAACTCACCTTATGTAGTCGTATCATTTAGAGAGTCCTTCTAAAAGAGCAAGAGACTTTATGTGAAAAAATGAAGTATTGGATACATACTTTTTAGATTTTTTCCACACAATTCATGTACATCCTTTAGTTTAGGGTTCTAAATTTTAAAACTCTAAATTTTCAAAAGGATTCTAAATTTTAAAACTCTAAATTTTCAATTCACTAGTAAGACACATATATACATATTATATGCCCCTTGTAACACCACTTGAGCTTAGTTGTACTAAATTATGTTTGATTGATTGTGTAGTTATAAGGTATGTATACTTATAAAAAACTGTAGAGTATAAGAGGCTTATATTTCTAAATTTTCAATTCATTACTCATAAACATATAAATATATCATTGACCTATATGCACACACATCATATGCCCCTAGTTACACCAGTAGTACGTGGTTGTATTATTCTTTGTTCGATTGGTTGTGTGGTACACAAATGAAGTGGCTTACAATCCTCACAAATGGAATACAAATGCAACACATTTTCAGCAACCACTCAATGTTTCAAATATATTTACAAGCATGTAAAATGCATCACAAACTACGCGTTGCTTGAACTGTTCTTGTTGTTTGAACCCCTAATGTTTGAACTGACTACACTCAAACCATCCTCCAATGCCCTCCAAGTTCCGGCCTGGTACTCGCTTAAAATTCCTACGATGTTCCCTTGTCGATGGGAACCTCCTTTGTTGCCTTCAACCCCTTACCCTTCTAACATGCTAATTGGGAGGTAAGAAAAATCGCTCTAATACATCCTCCATAATATTTCACTATGTCTTATTCGGAATATGATAAATCGTCTGGCTATACGCCATCTGCCAACGTTCCAGCCAATAAAATTCAGAGCACAATTCAGGGTATTTGATATATACTCCACCTGGTTGTTTCTCCAGAAGCATCTTCGCAGCAGTTGCTGGACACAAGGATACTTGTCTATGTCAAAAAAATTGCAACTACAAATTTTACTCTTGAAGTCCACCATCCAAGGAAACCCTTCTTTACATTTGATTTCGTACACATACATGAAGCTGTTTAACTCTTTCATCAACAATTTGGCCGCTTCAACAAAAATAATGTGAAATAGGTTCTCAACATAAGGCACGAGTCTGTGTTAAGGGGGGGGGGGAGAAAAGATACAGTTTTCTTCCTATACCATTCGGAAATTTTCCAATAATGCCATCAATCATATTACATATCAAGAGCTTCCTTGTATCGTTAAAAACATTGTTCATCGACTCTGCCGTATTGGTGATGTCTATGTTGTACCTTTCTCCTAGAAAGTAACACCTCGCCCATCTAAACACACTATTTATGTTCTCTTCATTTTTCTCTAGATAGATGGCTACACTAGGATACCTCTCTTTAAATGATGCAAACCTTTTAATGAACTCTCCCTCTGTGTACAACCTTGCGTATTCCATGAATATCTTACCAACCCTTTTTAGTGTGATGGAAAACACGAGTTCTAAAATTCTGCGCCATATGATATATGCAAAAGCTATGCGTAGACCTCAGATACACTAGTCCTATCATCTTTATGATGCTTGCAGCCTGTCAGAAACAAAGACCAGTTATGGAAATTTTGGGATAACGGTTTTTAATGTTTCAAAAAATCACCTCTAACCAGCATCGTTTTCACCATCAATTACACCAAAGGCAAGGGGATAATGGTGATGATTCGGGTCATGGGCTGTTGCAAGCAATAAAATACCTCCATATATGGCCTTCAGCCAAGTAGCATCCACAATGATAACCTTTCTCATCTCATTAAACCCTTCGATGGCAAGTCCCAAAGCTACAAATAGGTACTTCATTCCTTGTTCTTCGTCTAATTCTAACACTTTTTTTGAATCAGGATTCGTCTGCTCTAACATATACAAATAATTATACATGGACCTAAAACTCTCTTCCGGAGCTCCACACACCTCAGAAAGAGCTAGATTTTTTCCTCTTTATGACGTAGAGTTTTACACCTGCACACCTATTTTTCCTTGCACCAGATCGATGAGACTTTTGAGAGTTGGAGTCTCAGACATGCCTGCACAATCTTCCTTAATAAATAGCTGAAACTAATCTGGGACTTCCTTTCATTGCGAGCTGGCTACTACTTGACTCTAACCGAGAGCATGTATGCATCACCCTGTATGTTGTGACTGTAAAAAAAAAAATTCCTCTTCAGCTTTGTAACTCATAAGGACCAGGGGGAACCTTTCTTTTCCGCACAGCACTTCACCACATAACGCTGCGTATCCGAGGTGATTAACTTGGTCCAAAAACATTTCTCAATTGAAGCTCTCATAACTATATCTTGAGCTTCTTCATTTCTTTCAAATTCTTTGCCTATTTCTAGATATGTGTCATCTTCCTAGGCCTGGACAGACTGGCTTTCTTCATAAAAAAATGTGTGGAATATCATTGTATTCAACCATCAAACAATGATACACATTATGAAGACCATCATCATCCATATTCTTTTCATGACCTTCATCATCCACACTCTTCTCATGACCTTCATCATCACCCATCATCACTGTTATCCACATGGTTAGTTGACACATCCTCATCATCCCCACTAACTACATTCTCCATCGGTTCTTCTCGTTGCTTTGGTGTCTCTGAGGCACCATGAGGAATAACCGCACTACCATTAAAAACATAATGCAAACCAAATGAGCTATATCCACATCCCAATACATCTTCATTCTCTACACACAAATGATTTCTACACATATGTTTCTCAACAGACGTTAGATAGACATGGATATCATCACTATGATTAATATACGTTAGGTGACTATTATTTACAAGCACCTGTATGTAACTCAATTTAAGCTTCGTCATAGATTCATTTGCCCCCATCTTCTTGGATATCTTACCCACTAACATGGTTCGAGTTATCTCCTTCATTGGTAATGCCCCAAAAGATATACCATCCATGCGATCTTTTCTTGATATTCATTCATAAGCATCACCCCTATTTAAATACTTTCCTTCATAAGGGAAGTGAATGTTCATCGAACATACGCTCATTGTCACCTATCAAAAGAAATATTAAAACAACATCAACTATTAGTTTTACATTTAAACAATTCTCTTAGTAATACATGTTGTACATGTAATATCATTTCTCTAGTTACTTCCAATACTTAATAATACTAGTAGTTCTAGTCATAACAATATTTCCGTTTTTCTCACTAATACGAGTTTTATTAGTATTACTTAGTTTGTACAATACTTCCTCTTGTTTTTGTAATACACAGTTGTTACAATTATTCCACTTCTACAACAAACGTCAATACACAGCTTCTACGATTCACCAATTCAGCAATTGCATTACTTCAATTACCAAATCTATGACGTAATCTCTTAAATCGAAATCTACAACCCAAAAATTCCGACTACAAGATTCTAGTGTCTTTTACATCCAAGAACTAAACTGATTTTGTATGTTTCAGCTATGATGATATGAGACACTGAACTGCTGGATTTCGGCTGACCAATTTCGCGTTACAAGCGGCAAAAAAATAGCGTAAAAAGCGACAGAACAAGATCCTAATGCGGAGGAATGGTGCGGGGACGGAACGACCTTTTGTCCCGATTTGGTGTTGAATTGTCATTGGTCAAATTTGTTTAACTCTAATTGGTTGGCCAATTTATTTTTTTTTCTTTGTTTTTTAATTTATTTCGTTCTAACATTTAGTAGAAATAGAATATGAAAATAGAAATATTCACGATAGGAAAAGTTAGATTATTACATTTTATTAAAAAAAAAGGGAGTACATTTATCCGTTGGACTTAGGAAAAACAGTGTTTATAACCAAAAAACAAAAGAAAATTAGCACATATCGGCACGTGGTAGCATCCGCTTGAAAAGCATGTGGCGTGGACTCGTTCTCCTTTCCCTTCCTTTCCCTCGACCTCACGCGTCTCTCTGTTTCTGTACTTGTTCTGGTTATGGCGGACACCTCTGCGCTTCTTTTCTCCACCTTCTCCTCTCACCTCACCATCTCCCGCGTTTGGGACACCGCTTCGTCTTCTCGATTCTCGCTTATTTCTCGCGCTCGGCCTTCTCGTTCGACTCGCTTCGCCGTTAAGGCCTCACATTACGGTAGCTTCTCCGATGACGATGCTTTCAGCTTCTTCCCGTGGTCCGATGGAAATAACGGTAACAGTATCGATGCTATTGTTGAATTCATATGATCCATGGGTGGGGAATTCAATTAGATGATTTCATCAAATTAGGATGATATTTTCAGAGGGCGATCGGGTTTAAAATTCGTGATTTCATCAAATTAGGGCGATCTCTATGATCTGATTTCAGTCTTTATACTATGCGTAATTTGATTGAGGGGATGTTTGTTTATCAATTTTGCTGATTCAAACTATTGCATTTATTTATAGCCATTGAATGGGTTCCTGAAGAGAGAATAACACTATTCACCTCTGATGGGCTAATCCAGATCGGAGGCAACATGGTTCCTCGGCGCATCAAATCATCTCAGGTATGCATTGGCTTTGATTTCAATTTGTCTTAGAAAAAGAGGTTTGATTTTGCTTGCATGTGCTTTTCTCGTTATGTAATCATCTGAGAAGAAACACGGGAGATCCAAATCACCGGAAAAACATCAAAAGTTTCAAGAGAGTGCCTATATGGATCCTGCGCAAGGTCTATGCCTTGGAGCTCTTTTTGACATCGCAGCTACAAACGTATGCAAGTTTTGTCCTTTTTCTGTATGTTAAACTACACACACAGGTGTTGATTTCGTGCACTGTTTGAAATGTCTCAGGGACTGGATACGGGAAGAAGACTCTGTATCTTTGGATTCTGCCGTTCGGTGGAGATGCTTAGTGATGTTGTTGAAGACACAGTCTTAGAGCATGGTGGAGAGGTATGAAACTTCTCTCTGTCTCCCACTCTTAACATAGATATATAAGTCTCATAATGCTCATACTTTTGTGTTAAAAGATTGTTGCTGCAGAGAAAGAGAGCAAAGGAGGTTTACAAGAGAAGCTAACAATGACAGTGGCGGTTCCATACCTCTGGGGCGTTCCTCCGGCTGCAGAAAGGCTTCACCTTGCAGTTCGAACAGGTGGAGGCATCGTTGACAAAGTTTATTGGCAATGGGATTTCTTGTGATTCCAATTATCCCCACCCAAAATGTCCTCTTAACTCGCAACTGTTTATATATCATTCATTGTACAGAACCATTTCCTTTGGTGTAAAACCATTACATTAAATTATGTCGCACAAATAACCGCTTTCGTCCTTCCTCGTACAATGGATAAAAAAATTATATCAATACCTTTTAACAAAAAAAAATTATATCAATACCCTGATTTCATTTTTCAACACTCATCATTTTTGCAACACCCACTCAATTTTCATGAAAAGATAAAAGCAAAGCAAAAAAAGCAGCACCCACTTAAAAACAAAATTTTATGGAAGGGTAGATAAAAAGAAAATTATTGTTAAGAAATGGGGTTTTAAAGATAAAAATAAAAGTTTACCAGAGACTAGATAAAAAGAAAACTATTGTTAAGAAATGGGTTTTTTTGTTATGTATCTAAATCTAGTGAAATAAGTTTTTATTTATAGAATATGAAAATGATTATTAAAAGAATTAAAAATATATATAAATTTGATCTCAAATAATGTTTATGAAAAAAAAATCACAAACCGCAGCACCCATTAAAACACAATGCGTGCCCAATGCTTGTATTATTGTTTTCGATTTGTTTTTTATCTAATAGTTGTACGCCATTTGTCAAGGTGAGCTCCTTCTCTCCTAGTTTCAAGTTTCAACTTGTTGAGTAAAAATATTACCAACGTTAGTTTCAACCCATTATTCAACAGTTGAATAAAAGATTTAACTTGCCTAATGTAAATGGTCTTAAAGTCTTATTCGAAAAGTATCTTCCTTTTCCACTTTTCTCTCCTGCAACTTTCGCCTAAGATTGGATATTCAAATCTATATTCGCTTCTAAAAAGACGAAGAGTGCCCTGTGTCATCACCCTTCATCTCTTGACTCCTTTTGGATTCTCCACTGCCAAAAGTGAAAACAGATACGTTAACATTATGTTATTTTTATCAATTCTTCTGACTAACATTGTGTTCGGAAAGCTGATGTACGCAGTAATCATTCTTTGTAGGTCGTTTTGTCCAACACAATTCTCAACCAGACTTATGGTAAGGCAAGTCACCATCTACTAAGTTTTACTTATTTTGTATCTTCTCAAAATCATCTAAGAGATTGATGTTATTTTTCAAAAAAAAAAATTAGTATATTTTTTATTCATTTAAGACAAATAAATAAGTTAAGAAACTTTCACAGCAACATATGTCATTATAAGTACAATAGGCATCCATTTTCTTAAGAGAATCTTAAATAATCTCTACAAAACGAAGAGCAAAATACATCCCCTCCCTCTCGGCATGGATACTCACTTCCCGGCAATCCTCTTCCTATTTAAAAATATTTTGATTAAACAAAATTATATACATTTACAAAAACAATAAAATTATATCCTAATAATATAAAAAGTAGAATATATAATGAACGAATATCTGAAGAACTTGTGCTTGAAGGACTTTCAGATGTTGTAGAACAATTGACAAATGATATAACAATGATGATAGTGATAATAACAAATGCAACTATAGCTTTTTTTGCAGATAGCCGTTTTTGTGATACTCTCTTTAGTTTTTATTGATGATTTTCTCTTTATCTGTATGATCTAGTTTATATAAAAAAAATTATATACATAAAAGTTATTTTTATGGTCAAAGTTTAAAATGGACACGGGTTTTTAATTTATTTCTCATGAATTATAATCATACGGAAAATAAAGAAAACTAATCATTTACATAGTTACGTCGGAACTTAGAAACATAATTTAGTGTTATCTAAAAGGACCTCTTAAATGTATTCAAGGGCTTCGGCAGGTGCGAGGGCTTCCATTCCGTGGGATAACGAGAAGGGAGATTTTCATGTGGCTCGGCAAGCGGTGGATCGATATGCCCATAGCACACCATCGAGCTCGTCGACCCATTTGCCCTTCTCGGTTAATAGTCTTCTTTTAAGACCTTCGAAATTTTTTTTATTTGATGCTTCGGCTTGCCCGTTGCTTTGGGGGTATCTCGGGCTTGATTTGTTCAGTCCTATATTCTTCTTTATTAGACCATGATATTTGATTCGTCAAATACATTATTATTGTATATCCTTTCATATGTATAGCGCAACCTAATACTTGTTTTTCAAATTTTGAATCTTTGAATTTTTATAAATAGAAATATTTAATATTAAAATACCAAGCGCAGAATCCCTCGAACAACTTGGAAATAAACTGGGTCCGTTTTCAATAACTATCTCGTATGGGAGCATGTGTCTGCATATGACGTTTTTCCATACGAACTTCTGAACATGATGGGCCTTAACTTCTTGAAAGGATTCGGCTTCTACCCACTTTGTGAAATAATCCGTCAGTACCAATATATATCTCTTCTTTCCGGAAACTGGGAGAGGTCCTACTATGTCCATAGCCCATCGCATGAAAGGGTATGGAGCTATTGCGAACGATATTTCTTCCGGAGGGGAGTTTATCATTGGTCCGTGTTTCTAACAAGGCTCGCATCGCGAAGCGTGCGTCAAGCAGTCGGCCATCATCGTGGGCCAATAGTAACCAAGGCTATTGACCTTGAAGGCGAGTCCTCGTCCTCCCGAATGGTTGCCTCCGGTACCTTCGTGGGTTTCTCTCATCACCTGCCTGACGGACTTTGACTCTGTGGATGCAGGTCAGCAAGACTCCTGAGGTGTCCTTTCAATATAGCTTTCCGTTGATTAGACAGTAGTAAGCACTTCGTGATTTTAACCTTCGGGCGGCCCACTTTTCCTTGGGGAGGAGCCCGTCGTAAAGGTACACGATAATCTCAATCTGCCAATCGTCTTCGTCCTCGTCCGTCTCCTCGTTATCATCTGAATCATCGAACTGTCCTTCGAGTTCGAGTGGATGGCCTGGCACATTTTGTCTCCGAGGGGTATGCTTGGTTGCTCGATTATTCCAACCGGAATCGTGCGCCGCTGCGTTGACATCCGAGGTGGAGGCCAGCGAGGCTAATGCGTCTGCTGTCGAGTTTTCCGTTCGGGGGATTTTTACAAGCTCGAACAAGCTGAATCCCTGGGCCAGTTCCTTGACCGCCATTCGGTATGCGTCCATCCAATCGTTCCTTGCTTTGATTCGCCGCTGTATTGGCTCGTAACGAGCTGGAAGTCTGAATATGCCTTGATATTTTTCACGTTTATCCTATTCGCAAGGAGGAGACCGGCCAGCAGAGCTTCGTATTCGGCTTCGTTGTTTGTCGCCGAGAAGTTCAAGCGGAAGGACTGCTCCAAAAATTCCTTCATCAGGGAGACCAAGTGAACCCCTATTCACGATCCGTTTTGGGATGATGATCCGTCGACGTACAATGTCCACGGTATTTCTGAGGTTTCGAGGGCCGTTAATTCGGGTGATGATTCGACGAGAAATTTTGCTAACACATGAGTTTTGACGCTCATCCTGCACTTGTATTCGATGTCATATTCACTTAGCTCGACGGCCCATTTTGTGTGTCGTCCGGACTGACTCAGGCTATGAAGTATGTTTTTGATTGGATGGCTGGAAAGGATGACTATGGCTTGCGATTGATAATATGGTCGTAGCCTTCGGGATGAGTGAATCACCGCCAAGGCTAGTTTTTCCAATGCCGTGTACCGAGATTCTGCCCCGTCCAGGGCCTTGCTTGTGTAGAAGATGGGTTTTTTCTCTCCTTTGTCTACATGTAACAAAATGCTGCTAACCACCTAGGTTGATACGATTATATAGAGGTACAAACATATCCTCGATGTAGACCTCCATGGTCTGTCCTATCTGATCCGCGAACATCCGATTCACAAGACGTTGATAAGTTGATCCCGCGTTCTTCAGCCCAAATGGCATGACTTTATAGCAATAAGTTCCTCGGTCGGTGATGAAAGCTGTCTTCTCGCGATCATTTGGGTGCATCATGATTTGGTTGTATCATGAGAACGCATCCATGAATGATAATAATTTGTGACCCGCCGTTGCTTCGACTATTTGGTTTATGTGCGGAAGAGGGAAGCTGTCCTTGGGACACGCCTTGTTTAGGTCGGTGAAATCGACGCACGTCCTCCACTTCCCGTTCTTCTTCTTTACTACCACAAGGTTGGCGAGCCAGTCAGGGTATTGTACTTCCATATTCGACCCGGCTTCAATCATTCAACCTCGTCCTTGACCGCTTGGGCTCGTTTTGGTCCGAGCTTTCTACTATTCTGTTTGATTGGTCGATACGTCGGGTCTACGTTGAGCTCGTGAAAGGTGGCGTGAATTGTTTTCACTTAAAACTGCAAGTGCACAGTGTACATTTGTAGCATGAAAGGTTATCGATCCCACAGGGAACCAGGTGATTACCGCAGATCTGGTACTTTGGAACTTGTCAAAACAAAGCATGATTAGTAACATTAGTGATATCATTAGACTAAAGCAAATGAGATGTTTCATCATTGGTTTAAAGGCGCAAGATCCAAAGCAAATCGCAGGAAATATAGATCAACAATCAATCAATAATCAATAGATTCACGAACACAGAAGACGATATATATAATAATCGATCTCTCGAGATATTATACCTATGAGTTAATCATTAGATCAGAAAGGATGCTTTCCAAACCTTATATGAAAACACATGCAATGAAACAGATCTGATTGTTCATAACCGTCCAAGCCAAACTCTCGTTTGCACAAGGACGAGGCTACCTACTAAACATCATGTTCTGAAATCATTACCCAATGGTGTATTGGTGTAACTCCTCCTATGAGCAATATTCTAAATGGCCAGATCAGAATAAAGTAGGGAATACCATTAAAGTAGAGAATATTGATTATATCCTGTTGAATGCATTAGAAATCTATAAAACCATTGAAAACCCTAGATCTAACAAGTTGTCTACTCGCACATAGGAAAACTCATGCACAAAGTAAAATTCATAAAAATAAAGAGGTTCAGAGATAGCAACCCAGTATATTGGTATGGAGAACAGGTATCTTCTCCCCTTCAAGCTCTCAAGCAAAGCTAGTGTAGCAAAACCCTAAAAATCTAGAAAGCAAAGTAATATTTGGTGGCTATGGATGCTGTGAATTGTGATTCTCTTGTGATTTATGATTGTGTGGTGGCTGCTCTCTGCATCTTAAGACTCCTTTTATAGATGTTTAGGTCGTCATTAGGTCATAACCTCCTTAAAACTTGAGTCGGGCTTGATTGGAGTTAAACGGGCCAGTCTTGTAGAATTCGTCAGAATGGACCTTCTTCAGTAAAATAACAATATCTCACGCTCCAAAACTCTGTTTGATCCGATTTCAAATGGAAATGAAAGTAAACTCTCGGGGCTTCGATTTGATATGTAATTTGTCTATTATACCCTTCCAAATGGAAATGAAAGTAAATTCTCGGGGCTTCGATTTGATATGTAATTTTTCTATTATACCCTTTCTGTAGGTCGGTCAATTGTCCATTGACTTCCAGACTTCAATTCTGGCTCTGCACTTTCCTTTTCTGACAATTGCTCCAATTCTTTCCTTTTTGCTTCCTTTTGTTTTCTTTTGCTCCAAAACACCTTTTGCTTGTAAAACCTGTATAAATACCTAAAACACACTAGAAAGACTTCTATAAAACCAGTCATATCATGGCATAAAATCGGTAAAATCCATGATACATCAACAGGCTATATTGGGATCGATGCCAGGCATGTCGTTAGTCGACCAGGTAAACGTCTTAGAATACTCTCTCAAAAACGTTTCTAACTCTTTGCGCAAATCCGCGGGCATCACGGCTCCTATTCCTACACACCATGCTGATTCGGCGTCGTCGATGTTCACTTGGATGATATTTCTCTTCCTCGGATGATCATGCTCGGATGGTATCTTTTTGTTCTTAGCTTTTACCAGAAGACACATCCGGGGAGAGTTCCGAAGTTTATGCTCGATCAGGTAGCATTTTCTCGATTCTTGTTGGCTTCCCCGAGTTGTTACGATACCAGACGTTGTTGGAAATTTGAGACACTTGTGGTAAGTTGAGGCGATTGCCTGCATTTTGTGTAGCCAGGGCGTTCCGAGGATGAGATTGTAAATGGCGGGTTTGTTTACGACATAAAAGTTGGTTTGTATGTCCTTTCCTTCGATGGATACCATGAGGATGATGGCCCCGACTACCCGGGAAGAGGATCCATCGAACCTGAGGATTGAATCGATGTCGGGCGTGAGGTCCTGCTCTTCGATCCCCATTTTCCTTATGGTGCTCATGAAGATGAGATTGACGCTGCATCCAGTGTCAATTAGTGCGCGTGGTATGTTGTGATGGGCGACTCGCAGTGTCACGACCAACTGGTAGTTGTGAGGGACGTCTAGTCCTTCAGCATCCTGCTCGGAGAATGTTATCGTCGTGGAGGCTTCGTTCTCTATTTCGATCGGTATCTGTTGCTTCGTAAGAATACTTCTGAAAGTCCCCACAGACGGCGCCAAATATTGAACCAATAAAGTTCAATGTAGATCGAGGTGAGTAATTTTTTCTGGAACAGGTCGAAGTTCTTACGACAAAATAAACCGAAGAGAAATCGCGAGGTGGATAAACGTTCGAAAGCGAGTGTGTCTGAATAATGCGTTAGTTATTTCTCGTTAGGTTGCGTTCGGATTACAAGGTCGAATACAGACAAAGATCGAGGTCTAACACTTAGTGACAAAAGTCGAAGGGAAATGTTAAACACGATCTATGTTATATCTATTGCTCCGAGGTTTTCCCATTGATTTTGTGTGTCTTCTTCATTCAATGTCCCTCTTTTTTTATAGAGGCGAACCCGCCTAGTTGAACTCGTAGCAGGTGAACGTGGATTTCGAGAGTCATCATTCGTTTTCCTCGTCCGCCGAACTAGGTCGTTCGCTGGGTTGGTGAATAGGTCATCATTTGGCATGTCTTCGGACTGTTCATGTCAGTAGTAGTTGGACTTCACGTGTTCGGCGTTATTTTTGACGTGTCGAACATCCATCACTCCGATCATTCGGTGACGTGGCCTTCTCGAGCTTTGAACCGAAGTTACTCCAAACCGGGCCCCGGACTGGGCCTTCACTTGTTAGATGCCGTCGAATGAGAAGAGCCCGGTCCATTAGTTGGAGGTCTGAATCCTCCCCCAACAGTTACTACACAATAAAATTTTAATCAAAACCAGTCTCTCATAAATCTATATTCATAGTTCTCTTTATTATCAGACTATCTTTGTTATGTAAAGGATTTGCGTAATGTAATAAATACTACGGATCTCATAAATCTATATTCATAGTTCCCTTTATTATCAGACTATCTTTGTTATGTAAAGGATTTGCGTAATGTAATAAATACTACGGATAAAGTTGGAATATGTCATATTTGTTATAGAAAAAATTATTATGATTGATTCTCTAAATGAGAATATATGAGAATTTATTCATTAATGTAAAAGGGAAGATGAGTGGCGAGAAGTGGAGTTGTTATTCACTTGATTCTTGTTATTAATCATGTATATTACACAATCCAACCCATTTATTTATAGTGGAAAGGGTTGGACAGACAAAACACATAACTTAAAGTAATGAGGACATGTGTTATGGTGATGAGGACAACACTTTTACTTGAGCTTAAGACAAGTGTTCATGCAATGGAGAATTATGACAAGTGCTCCATGCAATGAGACAAGTGTTCGATGAGGTGGCTTCAGATGAATAATCACCACTTTCATAACACTCCTCCTTGAGTATTCATCGAGGTGTTGTGTGTTGCCTTGTTAAAAACTTAACCATGGTAAAACCTTTTGGGATAATAACCATGAGAAGGGAAAAAGAGTACAACAACATAAACTCCCCCTGAGAATGATGGATATTAAGTTCTTCCTAGATCTCGTAGATGACGCATTCCAATATTATGAACATGCTTTTGAAACGTTGATGTGGGGAGTGCCTTTGTGAAAAGATCTGTTGCGCCGTCACTTGAGCGAATGTATTGGATATCAACCTCTTGATTCTTCTCAAGTTCTTTAGGATAGGAGAAAAACCTTGGAGGGATATGCTTCGTCCTATCGCTCTTGATATAACCTTCCTTGAGTTGAGCAACACAAGCAGCATTATCTTTCAACAAATTCGTAGGTTCTTTCTCTGTGTTCAGTCCGCTAGCATCTTGTACGTGATGTATCATGGATCTAACCCACGCGCACTCTCTGCATGCTTCATGAAGGGCTATGATATCCGCATGATTTGATGACGTAGCAACTATAGTCTGCTTTTGAGAACTCCACGAGATTGTTGTTCCACCCATTCTAAAAACATATCCAGAGTTTTATGTGGATCTGATAAGTATCTTGCATCTGCAAAACCAACTAGACCACACCCAGAGTTTCTAGGGTAAAATAATTCCAAATTGATCGTACCTTGAAGATATCAGAAGATTTGCTTTATTCCAGTCCAGTGTCTCCGCGTAGGAAATGAGCTATATCTTGTAAGTAGATTAGTAGCAAACGCTATATCTGGCCGAGTATAATTTGCAAGATACATGAGTGCACTTATAGCGCTCATATAGGGTACTTCGGCAGCTAATACTTTCTCATTATCTTCACAAGGTCTAAAAGGATATTTTTCAATATTGAGCGATCTATTGACCATCGGAGTACTCCTGTAGAACCAGATAAAGATTGTTTATGAAAAGGTTCCAGTTGAGCCACATAAAGAGAATGACAACCATGGTCATTTTTATCTGTTATATCATGTCTCGTACCCGAATTTTCCGTCTCGTTTCGTTACTCTGTGAAAATTTTTTCAATATCCAAATTACCTTTTCTCATATCTCCCATTATTTTTTACGTCTCGTTACTACAAATAAACAAGCCACTTTCTCTAGAATAATATAAATTTGATATATTTAATGTTATTTTGTAATGTGTTTCTTTGGTAAAGAAAAAGAAAAAATTATATAAATCAAATATTTTTCATTCATCGTGCATGATCTACTATCAATAATTTTTTTATAAAAAGAATGATATTATAAGTTTTTTGTAATTTTTTTTAATTTTTTTTAATCGTGTACTTCATCTTCTTAGAATTAGGTCCGCTTCAATTTGTTAATTATTATAGTTATAGACCCAACAAATTTTAAAATTTTAGTCGACCTTTGTTAATCGATACCAAAATATTTCAACGGGTCAAAATAAACGCTGGCGATTAAAACATAAAAATCTCAACGAATACGATTACAAAATATAGATCTGCACGACTTTTCGATAACTCGGTTAAAATCCGGTTCCGTTTAAATATTTTAATATCGATTTATTTCGAAAGTAGAAAAAACATTCCGAAAGATTTGTTTCTCATTGTTGTATTTTTTATTAAATTATTTTTATTATTAAGTATGTAATTATTTACCACTGATAGATAATAGAATATATGGCAAATTACATAAGTATTGAAAGTTTCCTTAAATATTTATTTGTGTAATACTCTTTTTATTTTTATTGTTCACTAAAAATTTAAGTTCAAAGATTTGCTATTTGTTATTTTGATTTTGTATGTAATTTGTAGTATTTATTTTACTCTTAATAAAATATATATTTTTTAATTAATTTATAATGTCATTACATTACATATAATATAATACATCATAATAAAATTGTCTCTATTTGTATTACTCAATTAATAGTATTAAGATTTTCTTCATAAAATAGTTTAAAACGAAATAACTTAGAAAATGATGCGACATTATTGTGATATGATAAGATTTTTGTATCACTATTTCATCATAGAATATAAAACTTTTCGAAGATATCTTTTTGGTTAAATAACATGTTATTGTAGCTTAATGGTCAAAGAAATGTCGGTTATAGACATAGGCATAAAATTTCGTTGATCGCTAATATTTTTAACATAATTAAGAGCTATACACGGTCTGTGCACACAAAACAAAGAGC